>JAQGBZ010000197.1:0-116943 GCA_034687125.1 Neelides folsomi | reverse complement strand
ATAAGTACAGTGACTCGAAACGGGAATCAAAATTTGCGATCATCGAGAATTTCCATTTTTCCAATAATTCCTTTACATTCATTTTCATAGAAATGAACTACTACGCGGTATGGTGTGTGCTTATCATTTTTAGTGCAGTTGTTCTTGTAGTTGTTATTGTTGCCTGGATGATTACTACCAAGACATGCTGTTCAAGTAAAAAGAATAAAAAACATTAAACTATTGTGAAATTAAGTTAATTAAGAAATAGTTAAATTATTGTGCTATACATTGTGATATTAAATGAAAAATGATTTTGACAAAATGGCATTATTACAAAATGTTAAGGTACAAGTTTTATTCGGGCGAATTGGAATTAATTGGCTTTCCCAACACTGTAGACTGTAGCCATTAAATGTTATTATTCTTATAGTTAAATTTTATTTTAGGAATATAATGACTCTATGTGTAATAGTAGATTATTAATTTTTTCTCAATGCTTAATCATAGTATTTTACCTCTATTAAAATTGATTTAAGCTCGTTATTAAACATCATATTCATATCAATTGAATATTATTTTCGTTTAAATATTAACTTTAAATGCTTGAAATTATAGTTGCAATGTTGAAAAATTGGAAAACAATTAAATATTATATTTAATTATACAGTTAAGCTATTAAAATTGAAATACATATGGATATAAAATTTAATAAGATTAAACTTTAAACCTTCCTTACTATTATTTGTTTGAACAGTTAAAATGAACCATTTGTAATTAATGTATAATACCTAGAACATTATAAAGTAATATGTAATATACACTTTATGTAATTTGTGATCATTAGATATAGACATTATAGGCAATTAGAAAGCATCGTATAAAAAATAAATTCTGACTGTAAATTGATTAGTGACAATTATCATTCTAAAGAAAACAAAAATTATGTATTTACATATAATGAATAAAATAATATAATTAATATAACAATGTCATTAAAATGTTGTCTTTCTAAATATAAAGGTGTTAGGTTGATCAATTTTGATCAATGTACCATAAAGTAGTTAAAATCATTTAATTTAAAAAAACTCTAAATTAAATCGTTACACATTTAAATAAAACAAGATAAAAGAGGGATCGATTTAATTCATAAATTAGGTAACTAAAAACAGCACTTGGACGATTCGGGTTGCGCTTCGAGAAGATGGGGAGAATTTTTAAAGAACCCAACTTTGATTCCGTCCCATTCGTCATTGAGTTTGAATTCTCCTATTCTATCGTAAATATTCTGAGTGATGGTGATGAAAGCGTCTTGGACATTTGACCCTGTCTTTGCAGATGTTTCTAAATAAGGAATTCCTAAACTATTAGCGAAATGTTCTGCTTCTTCAGTGCGAATTTCTCTTGTTGATGTTAAGTCTGACTTGCATCCAACAAGAAGGAATTCTGGGGTCACGCCGATTGACTCGATGTGCTTTTTAGCTTCATTCATCCAAAGGGGTATTTTTTCAAACGATTCCCGACTTGTCACATCAAATGCTAGGATTGCTCCAACCGAATTTCTGTAGTAGCTCTTTGTAATTGATCTGAAAAAATTGCGAATAAATCAATTCAATATTTTTAAATCAATTAATTTTATAATCTAGGTATATTAATGTTGATTCATATTAGATCGATCAATTGCACAATTGTAATATATTACATCATTTTTTATTTAGATTCGATATTTACCTGAATCTTTCTTGCCCAGCTGTATCCCATAATTGTAACTTAATTCTTATCCCGTTCTTAATCTCAACAAGTCTTGCAAAAAAGTCAACTCCCACTGTCGCATCTGTCACCTTCAAAATTGAACAATGATTGGAATTAAAAAGAACAAAAGGATTGTTCAAATCATCACAATAGAAAAGCATTTAACTGGGGGCGTGGCATTTCCCATTACATTCTTAAATCTACAGCTGCGACATTCGCAAAAATGATTAAATGAGAACAAACCTCATTGAATTTTCCATCACAGAAGTATCGGAGTAATGAGCTTTTCCCCACTGTACTGTGAATACAAAATTTATTTTTTTAAATACAAAATCTATTAAATAAAAATGATTTTAAAACTCACCTGTCTCCAATCAAAATTAGTCGAAATTGGTAATCGAACAGTGGGTCCATCAGCATCGAAAAGGGAATTTAATTAAATGCACTCTTAAATGACTGAATTGAGCAGAATTAAAACTAACAATGAAATTGAGAACTGCGTAGGTCATGAAATCGTATGATTTTATAAAAGAGTAAAATATTTTATAATAAAGATAATGTTTTTTTTGTGTTATTAAACTATTGGAAGGAGAATAAAAATATATCTCCGACTCTCCCAAAGGATTAAACGATTTCCGGATACATTAACAAAGTTTTGTTTCATTTTTCAAAATGTTTGATGATTAATAAATTCAACAGAATCTCGTGGATCTGATGATGTAACAAATTACTGGGAACACTCAGAAGTGAGAGCCAAACAGAATGCAACGACCTATTCCAATGATAAAGACAACTTTTACCTTTTTCTCCTCTCATTCATTCTCAAATACAAATACCGGGTGACCAGTCTGATCCACTCATCTATAGGCAACATTACGAAGATAGGAATACTATCTATATACTGAATTAAATTATTAAAAACGGCGTTTTATATCAAACCAATTGTCAACAATTGTCAATAATTGATTGTGTTGATGGTTTCCACAAATAAATAAAAGAAAATTCTCATTTTAAATATCAATTTATAATTAGGCATTTAGTAATATTTATTATAAAACGCCGTTTTTAATAATTTAATTCAGTTCATAAATAATATTCCTATCTTCGTAATATTGCCTATAGATGAGTGGATCAGACTGGTCACTCGGTACATTCTGTTTTCATTCCACGCGGATTCTTAACTCATTGGAAGTCTCGTGCTTATTTCCACTTTTGCACTTCGCATATTCATATTTAATTGTTTATTTAATCCGTTTTATTCATCATAATGTAAAATATTACATATTTATTGTTTCTAAATAACTATAATGTTTATCTCCTTTAACACAATGTTCAACCACAATTAATGGAAAATCACTGACCACTGCTTTTCTATATGTAACTTTATCGTTTTTCATATGGTCCCACTATCATTTACTCAAACTGCCCCTTGCAATTTTATCAAATTGTTAATTGAGGAAATTAATGATTAATTTTTATAGAGATGATCATTAGTTTATTGATTTAATTTTACGTCATAATAATTGAAAATGATATTAAAAAATGGTTAATTAAGTTGACGATTCATTTGTCTCATTCTTAACAACAAATGCAACTTTCCCGTCTTCTGAAGTTTTCTTCGGCTCTTGAGAAACTTGTTCGATTTCTTCCTCCTCATTTTCCCGAATAACGCCCAATTCGCTCATCATAGATAAAGAATTCTCATCTAGCAGGTCGTCTTCAGGAATTTGACTATATTTTCTATACATTGCATAAGCAGCTTTGAGTGCGTTTTCGTCGTTTTGGGCCGCCTTGAAACGAAGGTATTTTGGCGGTGTGGCAATGTAAATTTCCTGGTCAAGAGAATGCTCCGAGACTGATTCTTCAAATTCGGGCGACTTGACTTTAAAATAATTTATTAAAAAGATCAAGGCCATCACAACACATATGATGATTTTAACAATGTAATATTTGTAATTCATGTCAATGTGATCGAGTGACTTTTGTTTAATTTCTCTGTTGCACCCCTTTTTGGTAAAAGTAAATGTTAATTAAACTTATTAAATGCTAATTTTATTCGGAATAAAACAACACGTTATTTTAAAATTTAAGTTAACTAATATATTAATATTAATACTAATATTAAATAGAAACTATACGTTAATGTAAAACTTTGAATCTTTTTCCTTCAGATTATCCAAAGACTGATTGAAAATGCCTTTATTACAACTCGTATCGTTCTTAACTGCACAACATTGAATTGGTAAATCATAATGCTTGATTTTCAACTTGATCTTCATATCATAGAGGATTCCTCCTTCTTTATAATCAGAATATTTTCGAATTCCACAACATCTCTAATTAATCATAAAATTGAAAGATTAAAATTAAAAGACTTTCAATTCGTTCATACATGTTCTTGTTCGTTCATTGTGAGCCAGTCAGGTAATTCCTTTGTTTTATTAAACTCCCATTGTGCTAATTTGAGAATGTGAAGATCGTCTGATAAACTTTTGTCAACAACTTCTGAGGCAGTTCCAGCGTAAACCATCCCTGCTATTGACATAGATGGAATTACGAATATAATGGGGAAGAGAAACTAAAAAATAAAGTAAATTACATAAATACACAATCTCCAATTCATATACTCTTATACCAAAAATTATGTATGGTATGTATTACATATAAGAGTCTTATATCTGTAATACTAAATAATGAATTTTTATAATAAAAAAATGAATAATTTTAGTTGGTTTGAATATTTACACATGCAGATACGAGCTTGTTAATAATATTGCATTTGACAAGTCCACAAGCAAATAAACACCAGACGAGGAGTATTGAGAAATTTATGATCGTAAGTTGGTCGAGGACTTGGATTTCGTAAAAGTTGACAGAAAATGTGCTCAAGTATCCGATCGCAATGTAGAATGAGAGAACGACCAACTGAGGAATAAACTTCAACTTTAAAGATTTAATCAACCGAATCTTATTTATGAATATTTACAAATGAAAGCCATAATGGACAACAGCTACATTTGAAGAAAGTCGCCATTGTCGTCTTAAGTCCTTCTTGAGTTGAATTTATTTGTAAAGGAAGAAAGCACAAACTTAAATTACATTATATCTTTATATAAATTACAAACTAAATAAAAAATTAAAAGATTTTTAATAAACCAATTAAAGAGCTTTGTGGATTTTTTAAATTTACTTTCATGGTAAATTTAGAAGCAAGATTAATGAAATTGGGTAAATAATAATAATAATCAAAAAATAAATATTTTTAGCTTAATTTGCGAAGTTTGATTGACCTAAATCAAATGGAAAAATCTCTAACTCCTTACTTTTCAAAGAGTTAATTGAGATTAAATAATCAAAAAATTGGTATTTTTCTTAAGGACGTGCCATAGAATTAAAAAAATCCCTTGGTGTTTAAATTCATTTTGAATTACCACAATAGTTGTAACAATTAAAATGTTGACCGAGATAATTTATTAAAGTGAAAAAGTGAAATGAATTGAAGGCATTTCAATATAATCTTTCTCATTTAGTCAACTTCATAGTTATGTTACTAAATATTGTTACTATGTTTGTACAATTAATTAATAAAGGCTTTTTAGTTGTGTTTAATCGTTAATAATAATTAATCAGTTAGCTTATTCGAAAATTTTATAAAAATTTTATAAAGGATTTAATTAGATCAATTATTTACCTTTCGAACGAGCATAGGTAATTTATATACATAACTAAACAAACATCCCGCGAATACTCGTCAAAGTTTAAATTAAAATTTTTGTGCTGTTTCACGTTTGTGGCTAAATAATTAATTATTCCAAATATTTAATGGGAATCAAGTAAATGGTTTTTGTATATGTCGAAATTCTATACAAGATAGGCATTTTCGTTATTTGAATCGAATAAGTTTAATAGGTGTTATTACTGATCCGTTAATTGTTTTTAACATGTTAATTTTTTGGCCAGATCTTTTCAAATCTATGGGATACCGTTAATTTTGTAAAGATTTTACTCATTGTTGATTTTAAACTTAATAAATAAATCCAAGGAGCAAAAATTTAATTAGAAAGCACTTTGAATATGAATTAAGGAACATTTTCTGAGCTAATTATGATTTTTAATAATAATAATATATTTATTTCAAGAAATCATCTTTAACTTTTTGAAAAGTAGGAAGATAAGAAATTAAAAATCATCATTAACTCAATCAATGTTCCTTAATTTAAATTTGAACTGCTTTCCAATACAATTTGTCGCTGGAATATATTTTTTGAGTCTAAATGTAAAATCTTGTAAATTTAAATACAGATGAAATATATATTAAATAGTTACATCATTTACATATAATTTATGTTGGCAATCTAACTATAATATCAGTATAATATAAACTACTTATTTATTTTTTGGTTCAAAAGACTTTTCAAATTGTAGTTCATATTGGGAAAATTAGTGGGAGCTGAAAAGGGCAAACATGAAATTGGATCTAGGGAGTTTCCCTTAGATCAATAAAGAGAGGAAATTGGAATCGTGAGGAGCTGCTGATCTTTTGAATAGGGAATAGTGAAGTTTAATGGAAGAGGTCTGGTCCTCTTTAAATAGTATATCCGGCTCAACGGTTATACAAATGTTCTCGAACAAATTTTGCTTACCGCATTTCCCTCAACGGGAAACTTTTTTGGCGAAGGCGAAATAAATTTGAAAGCCGTCCGTTAATACGTCTGCAACTACACAAGATGAATTGAATGAGATACCCTCAGGCCAGTGTTTGCATTTTAATAATACATCTATTTACACACCTAACAATAAATATTCCGAGAAATGTCCATCTTAAAAGAATTCAGCAGTATGGAATGTAAATGCATCCAAGACACATCAATTCCAATCGAAAATGATGGGTTGATGGTGAAAATGCTGGAAAGTAGTTTAGGTTAGGCATTTTGGCAAATCCGCATGGATTCTGCACTGCGGTCCGTAGAAAGTTCCAAGGCTCCGACCTTTTCTCTTAACTCTCTCACGGGTATATCTCTCCCACGTAACAGCAATATACTTTTACATTATACTTACCCTTAGTTATAATTTATAACTTAAAGTATTCATATACCTCTGTTCACCTATTACCAATACTTGGTATAAGTATAACTAATTTTATAGTAAACATCTAATATGATAGAAATGGGAACATTAAAGAAAGTCATATTAGATCTCCTTATATAAATATCTGTATAATAGGTCTATATGTCCAAAAAAAGCATCAACATAAGCGGTGATGTTCCATAAAGGAGTAAATGGCCCCTGAAAAGTCATATGTATAAAATGAAGAAGTCCCATGAAAGAACAAGGGTGATTTCTCACATGAGAGGACCTGAAGTATTGAATGCATAAAGAGGATTATTATAATATTCAATTTATTCTTCATTTTTATTCTCAACTGCGCCTCTTTTTTCCCTTCCACTTCGACACTTCCTTTTTGTAGGTCTAATTTGGGCAAAAGGGCGAGTGTGGATGAAAACGAAATTGATGTTCTTTTCATGCTGCCTCTGAGGTAGATTAAAGAGATTATCCCTCCTGTACATCTGTGTTAATCTAAAAGCCGACCCTGTGTTTCGATCCAGGAACCGGAGATCCAATTAAATACACACTCCCAAATGAAATAGGGCTAAGTGTGTACGGCTCATTTCCGGTCACTCCGCCTCCCATAAGGTACCACAAAGGATGTCATTGTCAACCTTGACTTCTCCTAGCATGAAAGGATACGTTCACTCATTTAAAGCTCATTTTGAAATCCGTCACTCACTTAACCTCCTCTGATGAACCCCGTCCTTGTTAACAACTTTTAACTACAAAATCATGAGCCATTAACATTACTTATAGAAAAATAATAGTATAGGCCTAATAAAAATAATATATTCCTATATAATACAATATGTTACATTATTTATTCATAAATTCAATAGGCTGCTCAATTTTCCTCATTGTTCATTTGCTCTCTCTCATTATTGAGATTCGCAAATTGCGAAGATGAGATTCCTGCAGCCTTGGTAGGTTGACGATTGGGAAATGAGAAATTGGGGCCAAAGGATAAATTAAATCTCAATCGGTGCTAAAGTGAGCCATTCAATTGTGTATATATTCAATATATCAAAGAAAAGATTCTTGAGCCGTGCCGTGGGAGTTACGCGAGCGCAGAAGGTTCCTACAAATGGAGAACCCGGACGGAAAGTCGGCTTCTTCCTCAGGTAATTTCCTTCTTATTTCACCCGATTCCCCATTCCCCACGACCCGGGTGACCTCAGTGGAGAATTATCCGTTTTCCGACCCCCAGACTCCCTCAAATCCCAATTTCTCTGGAGGGTCATTAAGGGAGTTAAATGGTGATTAGAGAAATGAGCTCATCTCTCTCTCCTGTCTCTTTCCCTACTTGTGTGAGCTCATCTTCTCTCTTACGTAAAAAATAGGTTTTCCTCTCCTCTGCAATTATTATTACACCTTCATTAGCATTAGAACAGAGAGTGTGGAAGTTGCTCTTTATTTGTTCTCCTCATCGGGAGAGGATGTGAAAAAACCGAAGGGTAGCAACGTCCCTGTTTGGTGTCAACGAAGACTTATATTGTGTATATTATTGATTCTCTTTGGCGCACTCGCCGTATTTCCACGAACTCGTTCCGGGTCACTTGGCCCAGGTCAATGAGCTTGAAGTTTAAGGTCTAATAATTTGATCTGCCGGCCCACCATCACAAGCCTACACATTCGCCAACTTCACAAGATTCCTCAACTTCACAATGGATGAAGTTGAAGGTATTTATTAAATAACGATATTTTTCCTCATTTTTTGTTTACATTATTCTACTTGTTTTTATTTTTGAGCTATGATTCATTATTGATTATATTTTAACTGACTATGTTTTCTTGGAATGGGATTTTATATTTCTTTTAGAATTAAATGCCAATTTAGAAATAACTTTTAAAAAGTAGGGAGTGCCCATTTACATCACGAGATTTTATTGATTATGTTCGTTCTGCAAATTTTTTATTTTGCTTATATGCAAAATTCTAAAATTTGTGGACTTACTTTACTTTGTTTTCAGTAGATTATAAATTTCGTAGGTGAGAAAAAGTCAAGAGCTCATTGATAACTAAAATTTAAATTTCCACTCTTGAGCTAAAAGCGTAACGTGTTGATGAAGCTTAATTTCTAATATGGCTCATTCTTATCCATTCTCATTGTTAGCCAAATTGTTGAAAATAATATATGAGAATATTCCAGCCATGAGCTGGGACAAATGGGATAATTTTTATGCAAACCGTGTCTTAGGTCATTTGCGAATGAGCGAGATTTTCCTAGTCCTTTGTGAGTTTATGTAGAGTAATAAGGAGCAGATGAAGTTAATTTGTTCATTCCTCGCCGGTCTTAATCGGACGATATGTCTCGGAAGTTGGAATCTTTGGGCTGGTGGAGCCAATGTGTCACATCTCGACTTTCCTCATTTATTCCTCGCCTTGTTGGAAGATTATAATTAAATGAACCGTGGGAGCCCCACACATTCCGCCCCAAGCTTCCAATCCCACTTCATTTTTCCTTCACTCTCCGCTCTGCTGACTCCCGTCTCATTATATTCATTCTCCATTCCTCTTATGACTTCGTCCGATACGAAATTATCTATATTCTATAACCCTCTTTGAAACCTCCTCATTTATGGCCGCTCTCTGTACTCTGTACACTCGCATTGTTGGAATGATATTATTTCCAACGGAGCTTATCACCCTTTCTGAATTTGTGACGTAAGGCTCGTTAGTTACACTTATTTCGTTTAATTACCTTCGTGGAGGATTGGACGGAGATAATGGGAGAGTTATTAAACTAGAGTAGCTAATATACTTGTGTACAAATGTATATATAATCATACATATTAGACCTCCTGACATACGTGGCATATTTGACTTCCTACTTAATCACTCCTTTGGATTCTTCCTATCTCCTCCCATAGTCCAAAAATTAGCAAAGGAAGGATTTAAATGAGGGAAATACATTTTAAGATAATAATAGGATGTAATTTGGACAAGATAGGGAATTTAGTATTGAGGAATCTTGAGAAGATTATGATTTATTCCATGTCCCATGGAAGGGCAAAGTGAGGTAAAATCGAAGCAAGTTGTTGGAGTGAGGGAGAGATAGGGATTTAAGGAACGTTTTTATGCTTTTTTGACCATTTGTGTCACTTAATACATCCTACCTTTGATAAATAATTGGTAAATAGAAAGGAGATGGCCTAAAAAGAAAAATATCTTTTATGAGGATCGTAACAAAAGTACCTTTATGGTTTAAAAAGTTAAATTGCCTTAAAGAGATTTAAAGAGGGCAAATTGTGAGTTGGCCTCAGTAGGAATAATAATAGAAGGAGTTTAGTTTCAATAGTAGTATTAGCCAGTAAAGTCATTTGATATCTCGCTAAACAATTTGAACATTTTATACTTTTATAATTATGTACGTACACTTTATTTTGACTCAACATGAGCAAATCTATTAAAAGGGGTTTCTAATACACAACATTGTGTGCGTAGTTATCATTTTGTCTTTTTTGTGCCGATGAGTTGAAAATTAAAATCACATCGTGTTTGTCGAGCTTGTAGACAAGAGTGTATAATAAGAGTGAGTCGGCACTTTAACTTATTCAGTTTACTTATCATACTAAAGTTAGTATATGCCCAGTTTGTGTTGAGATCTTTGCAAGTGTACCTTTAACTCATAGGAATTAAGTTTAACTCATAGGAGTCGAGGAGCAACAGTGTGTACATGGATAATTATAATGCATACAAAGAGTGTGGAAGGCGCTAATTAACTTTCTAAAGGACACGAAGAGAGAGAGAGAGAGAGAGAGAGAGACAAGGAGGAGTGATTGAAATGTGTAATGAGATATCCATTAGAGAAGAAAGTTAAAGTTGGAGTTACAAACGCCTGCGCTCGTTCTCGTTCATCATCATCATCCTCATCTTTTTTAACGTGGATTAGGGAGGAGGAGGAATAAGAGCAGGAGGAACAAAACGACGTCTTTAATAGACAATCCGTCTCAGGAATTCAGTTATTGTGTGTTGTGCGTAAGGATGGATCAGTTGATCCTCCTTCCTTCTGTTTTGCTCACGAGCTGCGACTCCGTCGCTCTCAGAGCTGATCTCGCTTCACTCAGGTGGCCAAGGAGGTTTGGGAGCGTGGCCTATAGGACCAACAACGATACATTTTATGTTTGTAAGTTTAACATATTTTTTCCATTTAATCTCAGAGACGGAAAGGTTGACGACCATATGTACACTTTGTATTGAATATTACTGTTATTTAGATTAAATAATTTATTTCTCCGTATGTGTAATTTATATTTATTTATTTCTTCGTATGTTTACATCAATAAGGAGGAAGTTGTTGGCTCCAGTAAGAATTTTTTAAGAGTTCCATTCATAAATTTTATCTCTTACTCGTCTTTTAAATTATTGGGGATTTGGTGCATTCTAAGACTAATGCACTTTAAGGTTCAAATTCTATTTTGAGCCTTTGACGCTAATCTTTAATAGAGGAGAGATTAAATATTTTTATTTGACATTAATCTTTTAATATATTTTTTCCTCGATCATGCCCACATTGGCACTTTGAGTATGGGAATTATGGGACATGCGACGGTAATTTTTTTTCATGATTCGATTAATTCCCATTTGACAGTTTCTCTATCAGATCTTTGACATACATTTCCCATCATTCAAATATGCTGTCTGGGGTGTAAAAAGGAGACATGTATTATTTTTAAGAGCTACTTTGGGAACTCGTTTACTTCCAATTGGCAAGTTGGGGCAGTAATAAAAATGTTAATTGAAAGTTTATGAAGTGAGATGGCCGAACGAGAAAATATCAATAGGTGTGTTGAACCCTTTTGTCCATTTACTTGTAATACTACCCATGTAAATTAATATTTTTTATCATTTATCACGCTCGTCTAGTAGTTCATTGGCTTTTATGTATTTATATGCTCCATTTCGATCCATACATATTTCATTCACAGTGAGACTTTGACATTTAAAAAGTAGAGTTATTGAATAAGTACAATTATTGAATATACTGTAAGTTTCATTCATAAATATGTAACTAAGTATTTCAGACAAGGAAAGTATTTGTCCTTTATTAATGTGATTCATTCACCATTCCAAATTTCCAATACCACCTGTGAAATATTATAAATATATGTAAATATATTTATATTACCAATATACATAGTACGAGTATTGGGAAGTTTATTATATAATGTAGCATATTGAGAAGAGGAGTATTTAAGGAATGGGGGCGAGTGATGAATTGATTTATTTGGATGGCGTAGCCCAGAAGGAATTTCCTTGTGGAAGGAATCTCCCTCCCAGTCCACACGCCTTTAAAATTCCATTTCAGGGTTTGAGGGCACGTTCTGCCTTGTGAAACACATTTTTTGAAGGAACAGTTGAACAACAGTTGATTCTGTGGTTCTTTCTCCCATTTCTTTTTCACGTTAAAGTTCATTAAGCAGAGATTTAATGGTTCTCACAGCCTCATTTCGCTCTCCGTCTCGGGTCCTTAAATATATACAAGATATCCATTCTTGTCGATTTCCTAGGGCTGCATCACAACATATCTTATGAATGGAGAAATGGAGATATATAGAAGAACCATAAAATTTTTAAATAATTCAACATAATTCACAACCAGCCTCATCAGAGTCTCAATGCGGAGAGGACAAAGGAGTATGCGCTAATATAGATGAAGTATTTTCAAGCTTTCTAATCAAAATGAGTGTTAAGGCAGAATGTAAAATCGTAAATTATATATATTATATTATGTAGGGCTTATGTTAAGTTTATATGTATAAAGAGATTCCTTCCTTGAGTTAAATTCTTCTCAAAGGGATTCATTTATGAGGCTCTAGAAGCTTTCTGGTAGATGGGCGGGCGAAAGGTAATTTTTTCCCATTTATTTCTTGGAAGCCACTACCATTTTTATTCCTTGTCATCTCGGCGGAACTGAAGAGAAATTGGGGAGGAGGAAACCACTTTTTTCCAATCTCTCTCTCTCAAACTAACCGTTAATTCAATTTTTTACTCTTTTTAATTTAAAAAAATGGTCTAAAGTTGAAAAAGACATAATTTGTTTGATTAACCGAATTTATATTGTACACTTTGTACATTGTACAGTTATGTACTTTTAAGAAAGCTTTCTATTAGTAAACTAAAATTGGGCAAATTTGAATAAACTAATTGTAAGTAATTGTAAATATAATGGATTTTTCAATGTGATGATTTAGAATAAATAGAAGTGACGACTGAAGTTACATTTAAGTTAAATTTTTCTTGTTGTTGCATAATGGCCTGAGGATTGTGGTCGTTATGTAAGGAATTGTAATAATTCCTATGATTAATGTCGAGTTAATGAGAAGGGAATTGACAAAGCCTTGACCTATTGAGGGCAACAAGATGGATAAAGCCGGTAGGCGAATTCCTTTTTAAGTCTCTGAGCATTCATTTAACATGTTCATTTTCTTGTAACTTTGCAGCAATTAATAATGTTTATTTGGTCATGAAGAATTGTACAAGTTTTATTTTCATTTCGATTCGCCTCCTTGACCGGATTGAGATTTATATGGATATGATGAGAAACAAGTGCAGAGAATTTACTCAATGAGAAATCCTCAAATTGATGGCAGATATCAGATTTATTCATTTTATATTTTTACACATACCATGTTAAATAAGTTCAAATTGGGTTGATTTTAATTTTTACTTCCTTGTTTCGCTTATCAAATCTGATCTTTTACAATACAATTGATGGGATCGGGTTAAAGCTTTAGCTTTAAAACTATTTCTCATATTTCTTTATTATAATACAGCTTTTGATTTAATTTAATTTTATAAATTAAAGCATTCCATATTGATTTTTCATATTTATGATAAATATGAGAATAATGGAGATGCAAAATTAATGATGAGAGATCCAAACTGATTCTTTAATAAGAATCAAGTCTTTTCACCCTCTTAACATTTATTTAAACATTTATTCTTTGGTTCAAAAAATACTTTTATTTATCCATTATTTAATTATGATTATCAATAATATTTATTGTAATGTACAAACGAGGTTTAATAAGCATTTTGTATTTTGACACTGATGAGTCAAAGCTTGTCAGTTTTTATTTTTATTTTCTGTGTGGGTTTGCTCAAGGAAGTAACATCGCATTTAACATTAATTTTTGTTGTAACAAAGTGGTCACGAGAAGTCTTGAAAGATAAATAAATAGTTATATTGAAGTTGATGAGTTCAAAGTATTATTACATCCTTAATTACAGTCTTATATCTATTCATTGGTAGATAAGGAGAAGTCGTTTAAGTGCCGACTTCTTGGTCTGACAGAGGGGAGAATAATATCTCAACAAGATATCAATTGAAAGGAGAGGAGTTTGAATAGAGGGATGATTCAATGACTCAATAGATTCAATCATTGTGTCGAGTGGGTTCATTATATTCCCTGACTAAGCATTGAATGAATCATGGGAGAGATTCACGTGTTTGTAATCCAAGACTGGATCTGATGAGACTCTCACAGACTGAGAGTGTAAAAAGGGATTATGATTATTAATGTATTTCTTTGTCCCACCCGGGTCGTCTCCATTATTTGTATTTAAATGGATGGATAATCTGGGCGATGATATAATAAATATGTAAATAGAGATTATGGTATGAAGTATGCATACAATTTACATATATACCAATTGTACATTGTACATTAACTAATGGTAAATAGAAAATTACGTGTGTAGTTGGTGTATTTGGTATAGTACTTAATGTTATATGATTATGCCTGCACCCATATGGTCCTCTTTTAAGGCTATTCGAGCATTATAATGATGATCTAAAGCCGATGTGGGGTGTCCCTGAGGGGAGACTCGCCTCGAGGAATCAACAGGCGTGGTGGTGGCAGTCGGCCGCCACCCTTCGTCTCGAAATCATCTCTTCTTCATTTCGAAGGGAGAAGAGATGGAGGGAAAATTAATTACAAATTATTAATTATACGATTACTTAGTCAATACAATCCAAGTACAAAAAAACCTACTTAAATATTTATCCTGTTCATGAGCTATAAAGAGAAATTGAGAGATTTGAGGAATCTGCTCCTCTCTTCCCTCCCACAGGAGAATCTTCCAATCGGTTAATTAAATTTTAAATAATTTTTCAGTTTACTCTAGTTAATTATTTTAATTGTTTTTAATATTTTTCAGGTCTCAAGAACAAAACAAATGGGACCGAGAGCCGAGGGAGTTCAGCCAAAGAAAGGCAAGAGCGTATTATTCAGCTCAAAGAGAGGGAGAAGACGGAGAGACTCAAGAAATTAGAGGAGCTTAAAGAACACGTGAGATTTTTTATTATTTTTATTTTAATTGGCTTAATTATTTACGCCTATTTTTTGCAAAAACTTGTGATTGGGTTGTGGAAAACTTTCGGCTCTGATTTTACTAGCTAGATTACAAGACTTGAATCATATTGGATGATCCTTAGGTACATCGTAAAGAGTGATTGAACATGCGATGTAATTGGCAAAGTTAGGGATTAGAAGGATTTGATTTTAAAAAACTTGTTTCTCTTAATCTTCAATTGAATCGATGTCGTTAAAAAGTCGCGACTAATTAATAGCTTTCGGCTCATTTATTCAATTCCCTTCTGTTTAATGATCAAATTCCTTTATTGAGATAAACAATAATCCAAATGTTTACTTTGCCTTTTAATTTCTCTTTCATAAATCAATAGAGGAATGTTCATAGGATTTAATTGATAGAATTCAGAATTCAAAAAGAATCTTCATCTTTGTTTATTGTTTTTGAAAAGTCCTTTGACATAATGAAATTTATTTAATGAGGAATAAAATGACTAATGGGGAGTTTCCTCAATTGAGTGGCACTCAATCTTGTCCAATTTTCTCTTATCCTCTGTGTAAATTAATAAAAAGGAAATTTTCATCTTGTCGTGGTCGGCATCATTGACTTGCACAAATTGTTTAAATATTCATATTCGCTCTCATATGTGGAAGTTAGTGGAAATGAGGACGAGGGGAGTTGAAGGAAGTTTTGCATTTGCAGTTCTCTCCTATCCAATTCATATACTGTATGTACACTTTCTCACGGAGACTCATGCAGGGCAAGATAAAAAAATGTGTGACCACCTGGGATTAATTGTGGATAAATGATAAAAGGAGTGAATCTCCTCACTCTTTTCCATTCCCTAACACTCCCTCGATTGTTTTCACCTTGAGCTTACGCTTACGCACTTAAAACTTGAAACAAAAAAGGATTCGCCTAATCATCTGTTCTTCCTCCTCTTTACCGACATTAACATTTAACAACCCACGTGTTTTGAAAACCTTATTTTTTATTCGCATTTATTCTTATGACTCATTCGCAAACGCCTTTTTTCATGTTTAATACCCTTTTAAAGAGAACCACTAGACAATTTGGCGCATTGTTAATTGCGGCTTCCATTTGTTTGCTTTTATGTGAAGGGTTGAGCAAAAAAATTGGTTTTGCCCAATTCTCTTTCCTTAAAGTTGATCGATGTGAATTGATAGGAATTTATGCGAACCCTTGCATTTGGAATATTAGCGTGATAGAAGTAATTTCATAAGAGGAATAAAAATTGGAAACTTCGTGTTCTAGTTACATTATATTATTCGTATGCACTTATTCATGATAATTATCCCTATCTTTGCATTTAAATTAAGGTCATTAACAATTTTTCTTGATTTTAGGCATTGCAAGCTGCTAGGTTACGTGAAGAGCAGGACTCACGAAGAAGAAAACACTTTGAAGAATTAGGTAATATATAAGAAATAAATATTAGCTGATTATAGGTTAAAATTCAAAATTACTATTTTTATTGTTGTTTTTTATTGGATCAGGACGATAAATTTTGATTGTATTAGGTCGAAAGGACGAAGAGAGGCGAAAGCAGTGCGAGGAACGTCGGAGAATGCTTGATGAAGAACGTCGTCTTGCTTTCCAATCCAAATATGAAGCAAAGAAATCATCAGTGAAGGTTGATCGAAGACCTGGATTCGCTTTTGGTTCTTGCACTCCACGTCAGCTCGATAACCAAGATGGGTTCCTTTGGAAGTCACAGTATGCCCTAAATGTGAGTTCTGACTCTGGAACGATGAGGGCTGCTTCGGCATCGGATCTACGACAAAGTACGTTTCCAATTCCCTAAATTCCATAATGTGTATTAATGAAAGTGAATTTGTGGGGGTGTGAGAAGGATTAGTAGTTGAGTGGAATCAGCAGCGAACGACGATCGAGAATCCCTTCTCATTTACTCCACTAGTCCCAGTGACGGAGAGGAATGGAGGGGCTTGGAAACGTAATTTACATTACGGATTCTCCCATTTTTTTTATTGCACGAGTTAAATTAGTAGAATGACAAATGGAATGAATTAAAGGAGTTAATGAATGAAATGAGCCTTCATTTTCTTATTTTGTGATCAATTTTTAATTATGAATTTTGTATGATTAAATTTTATCCTTGCGTGACTTGACTGATGTTCTTTCTTGTATTGATCTTCGTTTAAATTCCTCTTTTTTTATATTTTCCCTTATTATCAATTTGAGTTTTCGTTTGTAGGATCCATTTGGTCATTTGGAACAAATTGGTTGGTTGAATGATAATGTTAATGGAGAGCTCACCTTCATCAAACCGTTTATTTCTATTACGTTCAATTCAATGCGGCAAATTGTGTTGCCTTCAAATGCTTTTAAAAAGAAAAAATAAGATGATTATGATTTGATAGTGCAATTTGTGTGTTTAATGTTTAAGCATGTTTGGTGGTATTTTGTATTAAAAGTAATTTCAAGTTCAAAACCTCTTGATGTGTTATTTTGTACATAGAATAATATTTAGTAGATTGAATTTTACAAGGATTTAACTAATTGATATATTTTAATTAGCCGGAGAATTACGGATATTCTGCGGTCGACGCAAGACGGACTTAACTCCAACACTTCCGATTCGCACGCTTGAGAGCGGTCGTTGTAGCAGTCGAACCTCAGGTAGAGTTTCTGCTTCACTCTCAAAGCTGGACAGGGAGCGGAGTCCGCTGACGAGATCAAAGTCAACGACTCATCTCAGACTTACGAGAACAGAGAAATTGAGGCAGGCCCTCGCTAAAGGGTCTCCTGGTAAGAGAGAATTTATTTTATGGAATTTTCCATGGGCTCCGGAAGCGGGATTGCTTTTCTTACATTTTTCTTATAATGTATATGTCTTCGTTTGCTAAGGATGGAAAGGTGCCGGGTAATTATTCGTTCAAATAACTAGAAACGTGGAAAAACTTTGTAATATGAAATTCTTCTCCGCTCTCTGTCACAAGCTTCTATGCTAATTACTTCCATATCTTACTATGTATAAAGCGTTGGTTCTATTTTAAATAATTCAAAATTTAATGAATATTAATGTATGAATGTAGGAGCCACGACGCCGATGTCTCGGCCTCCATCTTCCATGAGTTCCCTTATGACTTCCTCGACTCATTCTGGAGTCCGCACTCGAAATTTAGGTGCTCGAAAAGCACGCCCCACGTCCGTTCACATCACTGGTGTTAGTACGGAGGCCCAAAGGCCCTCGCCGCCACCGCCGCCGCCTAAAACGACCGATGGTCCACGCGGCAATGGCAACCCATTAAGCCCCACTTCAGGCATGAGTAGGAGTTTCTCTGGGAAAAGTCAAGGGAATAAACTTCACCAGACGCCGAGTCCTCAACAACCACAACAACAGCAGCAACTGAAGTCAAGGCCGCATTCCGCCAATTCACCTGCTGTTGCTCCACCTCCACCCATGAACAATAATAATAGTAGTAGTAGTAGTAGTAGTAGTAATGTTAATGCTAATAGTTCTGCGAAAGGGAACAAGGCTCATGATAAGAAACCGATGAAGTCGCCCGAACACTCACAGCCAAAGAAGCAAATCCCGGGAAAGAAATTGGAAAATAAAGTGAAGAGTAATGTGAAAGAGAGCATTGAGACTAAAGAAGAGATATTAGAGGAGAGTTTGGTGGTTGAGGGAAATGAGAATGAATTAATTGTTATTTCTTCCCTACATGATGATCCTCCACCTTTGGAAGTGAAGATGGAAAAGGTCAAGGAAATTGTCACTGAGGCTGAGACCAAAGAAGAAAGTTTTGATAGCAAAGAAGGACCTGAAACCCTTGTTGATTTTGATTCACCTCCGCCACCAGAAGAATTAAATGTTGGACAGACGGAGATAATTGATCCTTTTAATATTGATGTTAATGGTTCCAAAATTGAGAACAATACATCGTTGGAGAGTGAAACTGAAGGTATGACCAATTAAATTATTTTTAAAATATTTTTATTTTAAATAAATATTACTATAATTTTACAGTTTGGTCTTTCTAAGAGTTGAATTATTTCATAATTTTATTTGTAGGTGCTAAAAAGTTGTTGACCGAAGAAGATGCAAAAGCAGCATTGGCTGAAAAACGTCGTCTTGCAAGAGAAGCCCATGAAAAGGAAATGGCTCGTTTGGAAGCTGAGCGTCTTGCAGAAGAACAGAGGCAAAGAGAAGAAGAAGAAAATGCTGAGAGGATCATAAGAGAAGCAAAGAAAATGGAAGAAGAAAGACTTCGACTCGCCATTGAAGAACAGCAAAAGAAAGAAGCTCAAGATAAACTGTAAGATTTAATTTATTTAGATTAAAAATTATTTTAATAGAATTCAAAATTATTTTTGAAAAATTCAAGATAGTTTTACTTAAATTACAAACTAGAAATAAACTTTTATTAAACTTAATTATTAAACTTTTTTTGTATAGGCGTAAAGAAGAAGAAGAAGTTCAGCGTATTGAACGAGAGCGGGAAGAAGCCGCAGCGGCTCGTGAAGCCGAACGCATAAGACTTGAAATGGAGGAGAGACTGAGGAGAGAAGAAGAAGAAAGACTCGAGAGGCGAAGAAGAGTCGAAGCAATCATGTCCCGAACACGAAAGAAGGAAGGGGATATTAGGTAACATTTAAATACATATTAAATATAATACTTTTTTTAATTATTTTCTAACTTTACATAAATATTTAAAATTGTTTTTTTATTTTGCATTTAAGTAAACATGAAGCTTATTTTGAATAACAGATTTTTTTAATCTTTTTATAGGAACGAAGGAGGTCAAGAGAATTTGCAAGTGTAAGTTTGGAGGTCCTTATTTTATTTAAACATTAATTACATAACTAATTAATTTTATTTATTTTCTGTAGATTCAATTTATTAATTTATTGTTTTTTTTATTAACAGGAACGAGGAGGATCCTCCAGCCACAGCCACTTTTAACAACGCGTATAATAATAACAATACTGAATTCCTGATTAATTTTGATGGGTCCGGTGGGACGATTGAAACATCTTTGGCTGTTCCTCCAACAACTAACCACATTACAAGCATACAAGGTAATTAGCTAAATAAAGAATTAGGGAGTGACCTTTGATTTATTAAATCCACATTCATGATAATTGACTTGCGATGGTTCACTTTTTAATTTAGGTATTCATTTTTAAGGAAAGTTAATTTTTCCAATGTTAATAATTGTAGATTTGCTGTCGTGAATTGATGTTTTATTCTAACCGGACGAGACGAGGGTTGGTCAAAAAGGGGGGAGAGGTTGTTCCGGCGCGGCAGGGAGCCGTCATCCGTTATTCTGAATAAAAGCGGAAATACATTTCTTTTCCTCTCGTCTTTTCTCTTTCATTGTGGGCCATGTGGGGGCCATATGTTTGGGTCTTATAAATAGCTCATCTGGTAAAATGGTGCTCCCTCTGGTCCTCCTTATTCTTGCGGTAGGGTTGGGTGTTGGGAGCGGAGTGTCAGTCGAGTCGTCTTTCCAGCGTTTAGGGGGGAAATTGGACGCGATCCTTCTTCGTCTCGATTCATTTGAATCGAAAGTTGGACGGTGGCAAGGGGCCATTGGTCTTCGCCTTGATTCTATTGACGCATCTCTGGAGACCCAAAGACTCAAATTTGACCTCTTCTCGGATCATATCAGTCTGCTGGATGAGAAACTTTCTCGTCCGGATGACCCTCGACTTGACTCAAAGCTGAATGGGCTCAGGATGGACGCACGACGGCACTTTGAGGTCCTCTCGGGAACTCTTCGACGATCTGAGGAAAATCTCATCGAGAAGCTCGATAAGGCATTTCATTTTATTATTTCATTAAATCTCCGTGTGAAGGAGGGCAGAGTGCTAAATAAACAAATTTAATGGTTGGGTCTTAACGGAAAGGTGAACGCGAGCCTGGCGGAAGTGAAGGCCGGGATTGTGATCGGAACCATTGGAGGGAAGAACAAGGCGCACGAAAGCCCGGGCATCCCCGTCGTCAGCAACAAGGTATGCATGTAGAGAGAGGAAGGAAAAGATCGATTTCCGGTTCAAGGAAATCTCTCCAGAAGATACAAAATTGCATTTTACACGGTTCTTGACTGGAGCAATCCTTATAGAGTACTTTTACATGTTCGTCTTCACACTCTCCCTTTAAATCCAATTCTCTTCTTAATAATAAGGAACCATTAAACGAACAAAAGCCTCTCCCTTATTATTATTATTATTTTCCTCTTAATATCTCGAGGTTCCCTATGATCATCCTATCACTTTCAACCAAGATCTTCTAATGTACATTTCCAATTACCTCCCAATGAGTTTCATATCTCATTTGAGGGGAAATCGATGGAGAATAGTTTTATAACAACTATATTTATTACATACTATTTTATTTATCATTTCTCAGACTAAGACGACTTTAATAAAAAGTCACAAATACTCCCTAGCTCATTTTTCTGCGTAAAGTAAAATGTCAGTTTGGGAGAGAAAATTTCTCTTGAACTCGAAAGAGAATGAAATATGTTCAATCTCAGGGAGTTGGATTTGCGGAGAAAGAGGAGATATTGCTTTTTTTCCTTTAAAAAATGAGGAAGGGGGTGATCGTGTAATCTATTAGCCCTTAATCTATACGTCCTTTCATATATTCGACCTTCGGATTCCTTTATGGGGAAAGATAAAATATCCTCCATTTTGCATGTCGAAGTGGATGATGTGTGTCAGGAGCGCAAATGAACATCTGTCAGAGATAGTCAGTTCCTTACACATTAATAAAAGGGGTCTTTAATATTAAGTTCCATTTCATCGAGAGTCCCATGCTCCGTCACTCATATTTTCATTCTTACAATTTCCTCGATGGAATGTAACGCTATTTTCATTTTTATTAATTTATACAGCTTGATGACTTTTCAACCCCCGTAGATCAACTTTTCATTTCCGAACTGCTCCACATTTTGAAATGAATGGAAACGAATAGAAAAGGAAACGAAGAAGAAAATGTATATAATATTATATGGAAACATTGTAATATATATATTAGGAGGGTTTGAATTGAATGGAAATTGGATAAAATCGATTGGTTCATCAAGCTATATGATTGAGCATTTTGTAACATTTTTCGTATTCTGCTCATGAGATATAAATGAAAAGTCAACAATTTTGAAATACCGTGATGAGTCGGGGAGAAGGGAAAATGTATATCAACAATTTCACGGTCGAGTTGAGTTGGAGAATCGCAATTCTTACGAATATATTTATTTCTTTCCTCTCCTGACCGATTTCATTTTTCTTGGTGGATTTCTCAAGGATTCCCCACTGTGGCCTTATTGCCTCACTCGAGACTCAAAGTGGAAAGATGTAGAAATGATAGTCCTCACCACGCTGTTTATTTCTCCAATTTTTACCATTTTCATGATACATTTAACTTTTCATATGCCATATATAAAATACCATATATAAAATGTGTACTATAGATATAATCTCTATAGTAGTTTTATAGTTAAGTATAGGGTTTGGAACTTGGTCTATTATTTTTACTTCTTGTTTAAACGACAGGTATATAACTTGTAATACTGAATGTTTAAGTTTTCTCCAAGATTTGACCACCGTATATCAATATGGTATACCGTATAACCAGTGGTTTTGTCCAGCTCAGGCTTATACGAGGATGCATTGAAATTGGAATAGTTGAAGGGACATAGAAAGTATAAGGAGTAAAATTGAGAATTTCGAGTTTCCTTCTTCCGTAGATCACGAACATGTTCGAGGAACTCCTCAAGCGTTCCGATACGATGGAGTCTCAACTTAAAGACACGATGAGCATCGCAAACGCGAGCCGCCGGGACATCGCAGACAACTTCCGATCACTCACCCAACGGAGGAACAATAATCCCGACACGATGTGTAAGCCCATGTACTTCTAAACGTTTATAAAAGTATTTGAAGATTTCCAGAAATTCAATCACGTTTCATTTTTACTTTATTCTACTCTTTGGTACATTTTTTATATGTTGGTTCATACACCTTAAGGCTGCACATAAATACTTCAATGCTCAACCCAATACATTCAATTCAATATATTTAGAAGTACATTTATAAGTACAGATATAAGTAAGTACATAAGTAGTATTATATGTATCTGCGTACTTAAATTTATAATATATTCCTATATAACATAACCTGTTTTAAATATGTATAGACATATGGAGAATGGAGAATAAAGATATATTGAAGTATCATTATAAATATTTCATTCTCTTTTGAATAGGGTTTAGGGCTTAATGTAATAAATTCCTTATTTTCTATTGAAGAGTCACTTTCTTTCGTAAGTAGTAAATAATTAAATTTTGTCTTATTCCGCTCCAACAAGTTTTAATGAATACTTAATCAATTTCGGGTATAAGAACTGCTTCCCGAAGCGAAAAATTGTTCATTAATTTAGATGAATAATGAATGTTGGGTAAATATAGCGGCTGTAATAATCGAAGCATTGGCATCCGTGGAGTCGATGTCAACAGCACTGGGACGTCGGATGGCTGAGCTTTCTCGGAGCATTCAAGAACGGTTCGAGATTGTGTCACGGGTAAGTCCCTTTCTTCCTTTCATTCCTTGAGCATCTCTCACGGATTCAAATAAATTTCTTATGAGGTAAACCCGAAAAGCGGATTGTAACGGGCGAGCAGGAACAAATGAATAGATCTCACTTAAATAAAATATAAACTTTGACTTTTACCCTTTACGCATGTGTTTAAAATAAACTAATTTAGAGACTATTTATTATATGTTATATTAGGAATATTAAAGAGAAAACTATAAAACTTGGTTTTAATATGAGAAAGATTTGGTTATATATTTAAACTATAAGCACTCCTAATAATCTTATAATATTTTCATTTTAACTCTAATATTATCAAATATTAGAGTTAAAATGAGTAAGCGTTAAAGTTATATTGAATTTATTTTTATTTTTTATTATTGTTTTTTTCATATTTTTTAGACTCAAAATGGATTTTTGGAATCATGTCATCGAATTCAAGAAGGCGTTCCTATGATTGAAGAAAAAATTGGAGAAGTTTTGGATAAAATCCTTGATAGTTTTGTAAACAAGTGAGGATTTTTTCATACATTATTAACTTTTCCTCGATCCATCAATTTTCTTTATTATTGTTTTTTCCATGCGAGTGAAAGGGAAATAACTTTAAATATGTGAAATAGCACAAGACAGTCTGAAGAGCGACTGAAGAGTTTGACCTCATTAATAGAAGCAGGATGTTCAAGCCCAGACTTTCCTCCAGATACAACGACCGAAGAGGGAATGACAACGGTAACGGCGAGTCCCAACGTCCTCGACTCTCTCACAGACAAAGAAATTGAAGAAATATCTCAAAATGATTATCAACTTAGAAATTTCACCGAGGAAGAGGTTAGATCCAAAATAATATGAAATAGTGATAATAATTAAATTATAATTATGCATGCGATGTGTGTGCCAAAATTTTCGCATATTCATATTTAGTACATTGGGTAAATAATTGTAGGAAACAATACATACAGGTACCATATGTAATCTACGTACGCATTTGTATACATAGGAAAGGTTTTTAGAATTGATAGGATTTTAGAATTAAAAGATGAAAGTTTTAAAAAAATCATCGTTCTCATTTTCAGTCTGTAGGGAGGATTTTAAAAAAGGGAGTTAAAATAGGAAAGTGAAGCTTTGAACCTTCACTTTCTTAAGCTGAAGACAAATCCTCGTAGTTTGGAACCTTCGGTTCGCCTTCAGATCAACTACGTATTGGGTAAAAAGTAAGGAAATGGTTTGGAATGATCGACGTTGTTGTTTGGTATTTTGTCCAAAAGTTTCTCTCTTAAGCCTTCTTTATTGTGAGTCTCGTGAGGATGGGGAGAAATACAATATATTTTCCTCACAATGACCTCATATTCTTTCTCTTCGGAAAGCAAGAGAAAGAAAAATAATAGTTCCTATTATCCTATGGGAAGATAAAAGGAACCTAGGGAGGTTTTCTCAGCCTTATTCCATTTTTCCCCTATTGAGACTTCAAGGGGAGAAAGACAAACGTTGAAGAGAGGAACAATCTGGAAATTCCTCTCGTTCCAGGAAAAAATCCCTTTTTATTTCCCATGTCAGATTAAGTTTGTGCAGGAGTTGAGTTCAAGAGGAGGATTTTCATGAGGTTCGGAAAAGAATGTATTGAGCTTCATTAAGCCCAACACGATTGATTCATCCCAGTTTAAATTTACGTTCGCACATGTAGGATTCTTTAATTCGGCAAATGGGAAATAAAAAGATTTTAAAAAACCTTATCGCAGATGTGGAAGGTTGGAAAATAAAAGAAATTAATTTGAGTCAAATGGTCGAGCATGTTTTGTAAATAGTGGAATTAGTGAAGAAGGTCTTGGATGTCAAATGAAGTTAATTAATTATACTAATAAATATTTTTTAATCATTTTTAGAAGAAGCAGCTTTGGAAAAAGTTGTTTCGTGTACCTGAGGAATGAGACGCCCCTTTTCTACATAATACTCCAATTTAGCCAACTAAATAAACAAGACTTTAATAAAATGCACACACACACTCACTCACTTATTACTAATAAACATAAGTATTACTCTTGATTACATTATTACGATAAATTCTCACTTATAAAAGTATACTTAATAATAAAAAAAATTGATTCTCTCTCGGTATACATTCATTTGACGTTTCATATAAATTGTGCTAATAAACCTTTTACACCATTTTTCATCTTGATCAAAGCGTGGAACATAAATATTTTATGTTGTACCATTCGGATTTTAAATCATTAAAATTCCTTATCTTGTGATCAGCTCGTGATTAGGAAGGTAATAAACTTTATATCCAATTCCAAATGTGTCTGCTAGTAGTAATAATATCTGTAAGTAAAGTCAAAAGGGTCTTTGGAATTAAATGTGCCCGACTGTTTGTGTGACAGACGTAGGAGCGATAAGTCATTTGGGTGAATGGGGCTCTTGACACTTTTGGGCGTCTCTATTCCCCTCCTCGTTAATTGAGGGGGAGCGGAGGGCCGTGGGGAAATCGGGATGAGATAAGAGGCATAATAATAATAGGTGATAAGTGTATTTAACACCGAGAAGGTCGGAGGGTCGCGTTCTTGCCCAGCTCACCTCCAGATAAGCCATCATGAATACTACGACGACCCAGAGACGTTCGAACAGCTACCTAAAGACTAATAAAAATGAAATAAAATGATTATAACTTCCTTTTATTCTGGAGCAAACTCAAACCTCCATTTCACTATTTTCACTATGTCAAACTCCAGGTCGCATTCGGGGCAAAGATGCTCCATTTTAGAATACTACTAGGATATACACTATGGTATACCATATATACATATTATAACTACATAATATTTTTATACTTAATATACATAGAGTATGTAATGTAGTAGGTACTTACATATATAAAGGAGTAAAACTAAAAGTGCTTTCCATAAATCAATATATAAATGTACGCTGATAGTACTAAAGATAGCTCTAACATTTAACATAAGTAAGATATAAAATAAAGATACTTTGAGAATTTAAAGTTTAAGGGGAATTTTATAAAAGGAAAGTCTAGCAGTAGTATTTAAGATATTGGAATGTTCATTGACTATTCCGTAATGGGAATAAGTAAATATAGTTTTCATTAATTTATGGATATTTTTAAAGGACAATTGGGAGAACATGGGGAGTGTAAGTATTGAGATAGCCCGAAGTTTATGTCCGCATTTAAACATTATAATCCTACTCTTGTGAAGGAGGAGGAAAACGAGGGAATTGACTATCATAAACTCGTGCTCGAGGGGGATAAAGACTCAATTCCCCCTCTTTAACCTCGACTCATTGGAGTGCAATTTAGAAAAATCTGCATACCTCCCCCACACTGCATTCATTTCTATAAATATTCCCCTTTTACCAATTTTTTAATCACTCTGTGCGTCAAGTTTCTTTTAAAAGATTTCCTCTTTTCATTTTAAGCCCTTTGATATCGCTCAATTGTATCACTGAATTTTATATAAACTTCGATTTCACTGCATTTTTGCACGAACCTTGATGTCTGCTTAACAGTTGCATAATAAAACGTGGTGATAGTTGAATGTTAAACATTTCCATACCAAATTACTACTTGTGTACTCATAAGCATGATATGATAATTACATATGTACATAGATGACACATATAAATAGAATACAATACAATACATCTACATACATCATCTGTATGTAGGTATGCTATAATGTACATGAACGAGAAATTGCAATATTGCAATATTGCAAATGAAAGCTGTCCATATTATAAGTTTACTAATAATAAGTGCCTTGGGGGTAACTTTTTTATCAATATAGCATGCCAAGAAGAAGGATATTGATTTAAATTTGTTTTTAATTTGCTTGGAATTGGATCTACTTAGGTTTGGGAAAGTTGTGAGTGAGCGAGATTGAGAGGAATGAAATGAGAGAGGAGGAGACAGAGAAAAATACTCTCGCCTTTCATCCATTATTGATGAGAGTTTGAGAAAAGTTGAAGGAATTATTGTTTGGGGTAGAAAAAGTAAGTTTCCAAACTTTTAGACTTTATTAAAAGTTAAAGATGGGAGTTGAAGAACCTCATATTAAATGTAGGAATATAGGGCTACTTGGGAAGTTCTTACAACATATCTTGTCTTCATCCCGGAGAGAATCTCTTTCAATAATAAAGGTACACATCTTGTTGGAGAAAATATCTATTCTTCGTAATGTTCCTTCAGAAGGGCCATCAGTTCGTAAGAAGTGGATTTACTACGAAAGTTCCTTACAAATACGCCAAGTTTCTATCAGATACACTTCAGTGTGCAGATGAACAGGAAAGGGTTTACTTAACAACTTCCACATTTATTTTATTATCATTTTTATTGACCTAGTCTATTAAAAACTATTTGTTCTAATAACCTTCCCCCAAATAAACAATCCAAAATGCTCCATATGGGAATAAAATACATGAGATAAAATTGTCTAGCGGCATAAAGAAATGAAATTATAGATTATATATCCTAGTTCATACAGGGATGTAGAATTACATATATTTTATATATGGTTAAAGGCTTTTAGTAACAAGAGTTGCTAAAATGTTCAAATCACCCATTCTTTCTCTTTCGTAATAAATATCTGACAGGAAAGTTTGTTTGGAAGAAGTGTGACAAATCAAGTTTAAATGTCCATTAGGGAAACTGGCGGAAAATGTGATCTTTCTTATCTCAAGCTTTTGAAAAATATTCTGAAATTAATCGTCCGTAAACTTTGCATTAACCAAATTTCTTTTCCTCATTTCCATTCTCTTTTATTCATCACATTCGGAATTCTCAATACAATTTACGGGGTTTAAGCGGAGTGATCTTTCTATAGCTTTATCCCAAATGGCCTCATAAGCTTCCCATTTTATTAATTTCCATTATTTTCCGCGTGTGACTTAGTTGGAGAGGATTCCGGGAAATGTCTGAGGAAGTTGAAGAAGTTGAAGAGGAATTGAACACAGCTGGAGTTCCACTCGGAAATTAAAAAACTTCTATTGAAGAGCCTGCGAAATTAGTTAAGAAGGCGAGGAGTGTGAAGGGATAATTATGAAAACTCAGCGTGAAAGTTGAGAAAATTAAAAGATTTAATCTTTTTCATTAGCGGATCAAATTATCATTTATTCGTACATGAATTTATTTGTGTTAACGGCATGTTCTCTTTTGCATACAGCTGTACTCTCCTGAATGGAAATGAAAGTAGGAGCAATAAAATATCATTATGCATGTACATAATATTTATTCAAGGATGCTTAACGTGAATAAATAAGATGGGAGGGAAAATATACAGAGCCCATATGACAATAAACAGGATTAGGAGTGTGAACATTGGGGAAATGGATTTTGTTCAAATGGAAGAAGTGGAGAAGTGGAGTGAAGAAATGATAAGGAAAGATTTGGCCCACGTTTGCAAAAATATTCTGCACATTTCTTCCTCTCTTTCCCCATTTCCCTCAATGTGTGATAAGGATGTTTTTATCCTATTCACACCCATCTGCACCTCCTAGACCAAAAACTTTAGGTGGTTTGGAGAAGAAGCATATGGGAGAAGCTTAAATAGTGAGAAGATTCAAAAGAGACAATTCTCAAAGTAGGAATTTACTACTAGGAATAGAAGAAAGTATTATAATATTATTTATTTTAAATAAGCCTTTAAACCTGCTCAATTTCTAACTTAATTAAATGTGATATATAATTTAATTAAAACTCTTCAATTTTAATTACGCTCAAAAGGTCCTTGTTATGGTTTTACATTGACAAATTAATGTCAGACTTTATAACATTCCAATTCCCGGTTGATCCTCGACATTCTGCGTCGGAGACCTTTGGAAGAAGTTCGGGTTAATTAATTAAGGAGCTTTTTGAAGTCTCGGAGTTCTCCAAGTTGTGCTAAAATTGTTTTCCGCTCATTAGGGAATCATTACTGGAGTAAGTCCCCGTGGGGTATTGGCGTATTGGTATTTATTTCCTCCCAAATTGTGTTTGGATGATGGAAGTTGTAAAGGGTTGACAAGCAGCTGGGTGAGTTGTCGGAGCTCCGGGTGTCCTTGAGACTCAACAGTTCTCCAGAGGGGTTGGAGCCTGCGCTGGAACAACTGCGTCAGACGGAAGAAGAAGATTCCTCCAGCAGAGAGAAATCTTGTTGACGATTGATTGTGAGGCAGTGTGGATAAGAGCCTCGACGATCCCACCACGATGCCACCGCCCAAATGAGGAAGTTCACATTCAAAGGGGTCCTCGACGGATTTAGATCTTCGGTATCCGCCGCAGGACCCGCCGCCCCGCCCCCGTATCCTCCAGATATTCCTGAAAACCTAAGGGCTGACCACTTCAACGTCACTAAAGTAAAGTTCGATTTAACAATTTCATAAACAGTATTCCATGTACAAAATTTAATTAAAGGGGAGGTTGGTAAAATGAGTCATTTGGTTAAATGAGTTTTTATTTATTTTGTTAGATTCTGATTTATTTAGGGCTTGGGTGTTCAATTAATTGGGGTCGTTTTTATTATCTTTTAAATAATTTGCGGGGTGGGATAAGAAAGTTAAATTAGAGTGTCTAAATTACCAGATTATAAATAACGATAAAAAATTATAGAGTGGAAATATTCGCCACTTTATAAATCACTTTGCAAATTTTTCTTTGGCGTAGGGCAGAAATAGCATGTTATTTATAATTTAAATTATTAGTCTTCAATGCAAAAATTCAAAGGCATTCAAAGACGGGGAAAAAGTCAATATTTTTCTTCGATATTGATGATTTCATTGCAATAGTCATAAATTATTTTCCAAGTATTTTTATTTATGTGTATGCCAATTGTAGAATTTGGACTATTAGTCATCGAGGCACGATGTCTATTCGATAATTAATAATTTAAAAATCAATAAACCATTTTACAATTCTAGGAAAATCATTTTTAGCTTTTGTGAATAATTACGATTTAACTAATTCTCATTCTGCTTTAATTTGTATATCATTTCAATGTATTACTTACATTTCAATTGCAATATATCGCAATATTTCACAATGTATCTAATTTACTTAACAATCAACAGTAGGCATGTTTGGCCATTAAATGAATTCCAAAGTTGTAAAATACTTTTGGTTCCATTTGTCATGTCATTGTAAATTCGATGTAGTTGTATTTCATTCCCAGTATTTTGTGTTTTTAAATTTACTCACTTTATGTTTGGCTCGACGAGTAATTGTAATGAATAGAAAGGAAACGTATCGATTTTCTTTCAACAAATTACTATTATACTACATTCATATAACTTCCATCTCTACATTCCAAACCTTCTTTCATTTTTTATGATCCTCGAGGTCTGACTGGATTCTTTGAGAGTAGCATGATAATATAAACTGTAGATTATTCTCTCGTAAAACAGTATATAGAAAGTTATAACTTTCAGTTTCTAAATAGCTCTCCGAAGTTGTTCAATTTACTTATTAGCTCTAGACTCTCCCCGCTGCGGCAGGGCGGGAAGAGATTAAATTTTTGTGGAAAATTTGCAAATTCCAATTACTCCGAATTTCCCTCAAAGATCCAAATCTCGTCTTTGTTCCCTATCTCTCACAATTTTTTTCCTCTCGCTCTTCTCCGTCATTTCCTCGGTTCGTCTTTTTGTTGGGAGTATATTTGGGAGAGGAGTGTATTCAGAGATGTCGATTCCCCGGCCATTCCTCCACCGTCCGTCTCTCCCGAGGAGGAAGTGTGCAAAAACGGGGGAGAAAGGAGGAACGGCACTTTCTCACGATCAACCTAAAAAGCCTTAAAACCAAAATTGCACACTCCTTTATTTCGTGTACCGGCTAATTTATGTATATTCCTTCTGAGAGAGAGACCGGGAGGGGTCTTTAATTTCTGAATATAAATTAATTCTAATGTGAAGGGATGTAGATGAATTGGAGACCCGAATGGATGTATGTGTAATTCTCGTGGGTTTGTTTTAACCAGAGTTTCTGTCATGGATTTCCCTACCAGCCGACGGCAATGGCCTATGACCCAATTCAAAAACTCATCGCTATTGGGACGAAGAACGGAGGAATCAGAATGTAAGAATCTCAATAAATCAATTTTTACTAAATATTTAGAATTAACAATAAATACAATATTATAAATATTATAGAAATCAATATTATATATAGAGTTAAATGAGAGTTAAAATCGTGTGTATGGTAGAGTTAAAAACAATTATCCAAAAATATCTTAATTAAAAGCTTAATCGTGGTAATAATAATTATAAAGTGTAAATTAGATAACCATTTAGGAATCATTTGAATATATTTTATTCTCAAGAAACCTGTTCATAATGTTAATTATAAACATTAATGGAATTATTTAAAATTTGATAAATGTTGAGGTGACTTTATTTAAGTATTAATGATTATAATAGCGTAATATTTAAGTATTCTTGTTTACTGGCCATGTCTGATTTTATTGATCCCTATTTATCGTACCATTGTAAAAGCACCTGACCATGAAGAGCATTAAGACATATTCCAAATCTCGATGCAGAAATGCAGGTTTTAAAAATGCATCCAGCAGAGTAATGATGCATTAAATAAGAATTCATAGAAGGCGAAGTTTATGAGCCCTTGAATATGAGAAACGGCTCAGTCGATTTGGTCTTAAAGTGGGGAAGAAAGTCTTCCTTTATTTTTCTCATTTTTCCTCTCAGGTCGGGTTCTCCAGTTCCATATTATATGCTATCCTGCCCAGTTGCCCACAGACGATTTGAGTAGTAGGGAACCAAAGGATTTGTTGAGTCTCGATTACCCTGTTAACCCGAGTTTGACGATTTACATATCAATACACAAGTCGTTGGTTTATATCCCTGTCCTACATCCTTCTCCACTTTCCTTCAATTCCAATGGATGTGTTTGCACAAGGAAGTTTGGAGAATTTACCTTTAGCCTCCCATTTTAGAATAAAGTGATTGGAGATAAGGTTCCTCTCTCCACTCCCCGCATATTTAAAATTCATGAGAGCATTAAGCCGTAAGTGAGTAGTCGATAACTGTTATATGGTCAATAAATTGAGCATGGAGAAACTCACCGAACCTCAAGTTTTAAAAACTACTCTAGTCATATTTCTATTTCTCTTGAGACCTCTTTCCTCCTATGTTGACAGCTCGAGGTTTTCTCCGCGAATCGTTTCCCATTAATGTGGGCAGAGGTGGAAATGGAAACTTTCAATTAGACTCCAAATGAGGTTCATTTGATGGGAGCTGGAGGGAATTCTTTATTACCCTTCATGTGGGCATAGATGACATGGACATATACATTTATGTATTTCTATGGTTCAACCAAGTCTGGGAGATATGGTTTTATATATACTTCGAGGCTATTATGGATATTTGGGTGAAAGAGCATCCGTGAAGTTAAATATGGATACATTAGGAGAACTAGTTCTCGCACGTCTGAGCGGTGAAAACTCACCGGAGGGTGGAAGATGAATCCGAGTTCTTCCACGCTATGGAAATTTTGGCGGAGTTGAGCGGAGAGAGACAGTGTAGTTATTTGAAATGGGGATCCGCAATGTGCGGTTTTAGTTTTGTAAATGAGGTTTCACGGAGGTTTCACCCGTCCATGACGGCTCTCCCAAAAGTGTCTTGTCAATCTCAATAGTTGATTGATTCATCCGTCGCTCTTTCTCCTCTTCCCTTCAGCCCGTTCCTCACATTCCTCATGTTTTATTGCTTCCGACTTGCCGAGCATTTCCCTTCCTTCCACTTTCATCTAAAATTTTTCAATTTCTCTTTATCTCTCTTTTTTTGCAAATATGCGAAAGAGAAGGCGTCGAGGCTTAGGGACGATATTCATGAAGCAATGTATGGGCAAACTCGATGTATTGGAAGGATAATACTCATGACATTTTACCAATTTATGTAACTATATTCTTCCCAGGGTTATGTGTGCCTATTACGAGTTCGATATAGTATAAAATATTCAAGTACAGATGTAATATGCTCCCTGGATAATACACAAAAGTTAATGAATACAAGGAAGTTTTACGGGGAAAATATTATGTCTGTGTGTTAGTCAAAACTTTGTCATTGTCCTTGCGGAAAAGGAAGGTTTAATGTTATCAAAGTAGGTGAAATGGTCATATACAGGTTGGGCCATAATTATCTTTTTTTTTAAATAAACAATCGTATAAAAAAGAAAGATACTTATGGCCCACCCTGTATGTAATACTATAATAAATGTATAGCTAGTACATATATTTATTGGATTTGTAAGTAAGTGCATCATAATCGGTTTCATTCATCTTCATCATTGTTCCTTTCATAGATTCTCTCATCCTTCCTGAACGTCATTCTTCAATTTCCCAAACGAGATTCGTTTCATCCAATTTTTCCCTAAGAGTTTCTGTGGGAGCTATACTTACCTTCAGCCTTGTATTTATATATTCCCTTAGATCCTTAATTGTTCCACGGACTCGAGTCTCTCGTTTATCCTTTTAGCTGGGACATGTACTTACACTGGGACCTGACAGGAAGATGAATTAAGGAACTTTGGTGAAATACACTTGATTCACTCTTGTCGGTTTTCGACCAGAGGAATGGAGACAAACAATTAGGTAATGGCCGTGTGGAGGTATATAGGGACATATTATAGGGAGTAGGTCTTTGGTTGAGGTAGTATGCATACATTTAGATGAGAGGAAGTGTGTAATGTGGAATCGGGGCAACCCGTCGACAAATTGTTCAGCGGAAGGAGAAAGGCGGAGAGTCTACCGGTGGAGAACCCATGCAGCATGCGTCCTTTCTCCGATCAATACACGTCGTCGTGATTTTATTTTATTAGATCAATATTTGCTTCAAAGAATGTGAGAGAACATTTCCTCCTTTAAAACCACCTGTAAGGGGAGCTATGAAGGATCAATAGATAATATATTATATAATGGAAAAGGAGTAAATTAGCTTTCACAATCTTCTTTTCAAATCCCTTTGAGCGGTGATGGAGTGGAGTTGGTCATATGTGTATTTAATAATATTATATATTTTAATGACATCATCTCTCCGTATGGTGGAAGTTTGGAAGTTTCGGATTTGCCTTTTCCGACTCCACTCCAGATTATGAGAGAGGAGGATGGGAAATTGGATTATTCTCCTCTCCTATCCCTCCCGTCCGACCTCCTCATTAAAGACTTCCTGCTGAGATTATCTATTTTCCTTACAACTCTCCTTCTTTATTAACCTCCTGGCGTTTTGATGAACAAATTCCATTTCCCATCTCTCAACTCATTTGCTCTCTTGAGTCGGGCCAAATTAGTTTATAATACTATTTATTCCTTATCTGTCCTTTTAAGCCGAAACCAAATTGGAAGATTGTTTTCTCCTACAACTTTTACCATCTTCTTGTATTAGATAATACAGATCTGTATTATCTTCTTCTATGGCTCCTGTATTATCTTTTTATCCCTTATCTTCATTATCTGGACGGGGTAGTTAAAACAAATGATGCCAGCCCTCGTAGTAATCTTCTTTTAGTGTGTAATTCATATTTTAAGAAATTTATAATGACGACAGGAGACAAGGATTGGCGGAAGGAGATAGTTATGAACGGTTTAAATATTATTTACTGCTCCAAGTGGGCATTTGAGGTTTTTTATATGCATCATTTTTCTTCCGGCTAGGAACTTGTAAGTTATGAAGATTTTGTTTTAGTGAGAGAACCATATATAAATACGTATATAATATGTGTAGGCTCAAGTGAGGAAGAATTTATTTATGAGGAGAATGATAGTAAATAAGCTCTGTTTAACCCACTGAAGGCTTGGAGGAAATCTCTCATTTTTTAAAGGGTGGATTTTTCTTTCCTTGAGTTGAGGAAAAGTTATTTCCACATGCCTCACCTCTTCTTCTCATTTAATAATGGGGAATATTAATATTCTCCCCTTCACTTCCCCATTCCTGAGTGAGGGAATTGTAAAGAAAGTTTTCTTCTTCAAATCTCTGTAGTATTCTCCAACCGTGTAGAAATACAATTTCTGTATGTAGAACCGAAGTTGATCCGAAAATGCTAACTATTATTGCCCTCTTCAGAATAATGCATTTCTAATGGAACCTTTAAGCGTTAATATTTTTCTAAATCTCCAACTGGGAAGGAAAATGAAATATTAGGGAGGAAAAGTTTTTTCCTCCTTTTTGACTTAAATGTTGAAGTTATTATGCTTCAAGTGGGCCAAAAACGACATCTTATGAGCAAATGACCTCATGCTGTGAAAGAGAAAAATTATTTTTTTCCCTTTCCTCAACTTTCATCTTTCCTCGTCATCTTTCTCCGGCCTGACAGGTTTTGAAGGGGCGTGGAATTCCAGGAATTTTCCTGATTCTTTTTTACTACCAAATTTCAACCATTGGAAAGTCTCGCTTTTACGATCATTTTTTAGTACTTTTACTATATGTTAAGTGTTAAGAAGTTGAAGGACGGAGATGGTCGACGTAAAGAAAATTACTTTTTTGTTTCAGCATTAAAATGATGGGAGGAAATTTTGTGTCTGGGCTTTCCAGCGGGCTTCAAACGCCTTCTGGTTCCGACAGGGAAGAAAACGGCGTAGAAAAGGAAAGCTTTCACTTAAATTCCCCATTACTTCTTCTCTTTAGTGAAAGGGAAATTCTTTGTGTATCTCCGCGCCCTCGTAATTACGTAATGTGGATATAATAGATACATTAATGTGGGAGGTATAGTACTTATGCATGAGAGGAATATAACATATTGTAAATAGGGGCTATCTCATTGTTTGCATCCTCCCACGTCCGGCCATTTATATCTTTCTTGGTTTCCTATATAGAGAGTAATTGAACTGGTCATAGCTTATCGTTTGAAGTGAAGCGTATTTTAAGATTAAATTCAATTCATTCCTAATCTGGAAGACTCGGCGGCTCTGACAGCTTTCACTGTTGTGGAAAGAATAATAATAATAGGCCTTATAGTACTTACTTTTTATACAACTAAAAGTACTAAACTCACAGTATTTGGACCAACTTGGATGAATTCGGATGGATATAAGCGGTTTGTTAACGAGGGAATATAACATTAGATTGTATTGTATGTGCTATTAAGAAGTTAGTTATTTAGTCTTTATAGGCGGTTTTGTGCTTAATGAACGAATATTTGTTTTCCAGTCTTGGTCGTCCGGGCGTGGACATTCACTGCCGACACAACCCAGACTCCTCAGCCGTTCTTCATCTCCAATTCCTCTTCAATGAGGGCGGGATCGTGTCAGCAACGGCCGACGACACTCTCCACCTCTGGAACTTCAAAGAGACAAAGAAACCGGAAATTCAACATGCTCTCAAGTTCCAAAGAGAAAGGTTGGAAGGAAATGAGAATTCCATTCAAATTCCGCCTTTGAGTACCTCATTAAGAGATGTATTCAAAAGATGTTGGAAAGTTTCCCTCATTCATTAGGGGAATGAAGGACCCTCGGCATCATTATCATCATCATTTATAATCGGATCAACAGTTCCCACACAAAAGATGATTTAATTATATATTCCTCTTCCCACCTTTTCATCCCTTATTCAAAACTACTTTCACTCTACGCCAATTCATTTCCTTCTACATATTACTTTTAATTGCGAAATTGCGATATCAAGTTCGGTGATTTTATCCTCCCATTATTCCCCTTTTATCTTGTGGTTCTAATAAATTGTATAGAAACCATGCGAAATCTTAATTAAAATCGCGAACTTTTGCCCTATAGATTAAACATAAAGTCTGAAATATAAAGGCACATATTAAATAACTACCAAAAAATAATTATATGTTTAATTTATACCTATAAAATACAATTTGACAAACAATTTTATTAAGACTAAAAGTATACCATATATTAATTGGTATACCCTTAATAACTAATTTTAAAAGTTAGTTTATTGTACAAGTTGGCATCTTTAGATAATTTGGTAAATCAATATTATAAAATATTAATTTTTACAGGATCACATGTATCCATCTCCCGTTTCAATCGAAGTGGATCTACGTTGGAACGGAGCGAGGGAACATCCATGTGGTGAACTCAGAAACTTTCCAGTTATCCGGCTACGTCATCAACTGGAATAAAGCGATTGAATTGTGAGTGCGGTTGAAAACCGGAAATTAATATTTCTCCAGTAAAACTATCTTCTGTATTGTGTGTTGAGGAGTCTATTAGAACAGTCCTTTTACAACTTTTACAACCCTGATCCATCTGGGTTGTATCACACAATAGTTGTTGAGTCGGTCGTTGTAAATCCTTATTGATTTTTAACTTACTTTTCTACTCAACCGGATAAGATAAAATTATTAATCTTTTTAAGGTCACGAAAGACGCATCCTGGAGCCATCGTGTACCTCGGAGACAATCCAACGGATACGAGCAAGGTACATTTAGACCGATAAGTCTATTTTTTACTTGTTGAACATCTTCCCAATCTCATTTCAATCCTCTCCCTTTCTTCTCCCTCAACCTCCTATAGGAATAAGGTGAGGTTGAGAGGCAATTTATCTTCCCATCTTTCGTCCAATTTCCAATCTGTTCTCCTTCCTATTTTCTCTCGAGCCGACGATGAAAGTTTCATCGGTCGTTTGATGAACGAACGCCTTTTCTCTTCCCGGCTCTCAAGGGGCCCAAGGAGGGAATTGTCCAATTCTCATTCTCCAATTCAATTTACGATTACATCGCTCCTTCGAACACTCTCACCTTTCCAATTGTCTCTGCCGCATGGAATGGAACCCATCGATCCATGAAATCTTATTTTCTTCATTATTCTCCTCTTTATATATAAAATAAGGCTCAGGAGACCGAGGAACCTTCCTGCGAACATTGAACCTGGGCTTCAAATTGGCTCAAGGAGTCCTTAAGGACTGGATGAGACGATGAGAGTCTTTCAAAAGTTTGTGAGGTATTTGGACCCTATTTACTTAAGAGACTTCAAAAGCCTCACACTTACCAACTTTTCCTTTTGAAATGTACGAGGACATTGGCGGTTCAACATTTGGTTCTTTCACTTCCCTCTTCTTCTTTAACCACCTTCCTTCCCAAAGAAACCCACAAAGTTGAGAATTTCCCTCTCTAGCTTATCTCCGCCTAAACAGTTAAAAGGTCTTATTGTCCCCAATAAGCTTAAACACTTTGGGAATATCTCTGTTTTTAAGGCAAAACTTTCCTCACCTTTTAGATATTCATTATGAACTTGGGTCTATAGGCAGTTATATTGAGTCAGGTAATATTACGAGAGAACCAAATTGCCTCGTTTAACTTTTATTTCCTATGTTGAATTCCCTACACCCGGAGTTTAACTCTCAGGTATAACAAGAATTCTGTATTTACTTTTATGGGTCGTCCATGAGACAACATACATAGGTTTAAACCCCCCCGTTTGTCCCTTCTATAAAAGGAGGCTAATAGGGCAGTCTGGCTTTTGCATATATAGCATCCTGGGTAAAGTTTTGGGAGTAGAAGGAAATGCCATTAACATTTAACGTCTCTTCATCCAGCTCGGAAATTCGTAGTTTCCTCCGTTCCCTAAGGAAGAGTTGAAGGCGTCGTCGGGTATCAACTCCGATGGCATTTACATGTAGAACTTCCCTCATACTCACTTCATTCCAAAAGACTCTCGTTTCATTTTGAACAAAACGTCCTAAAGGGAGTTTAAAAAAGGAGGATAAGTGCTTCCTCACACATTCCTCCATGGGAGGGTCGGCTATGAGAGATCAATGAGGGTGAGGGAAAGGTTAATTTGGAAGAGTGTTCGGAATTCCCTAAGTCCGGCAAAAGACCTCTCGTCCCACTTACCATTAAGGACCACAGAATTGACGTCGAGGTTCACAAGTTAATATATTTTAGTTGTTAATTGGCTTCGACTCGGGACAAATCGTCGTATGGGATCTGCGGACGAAAGCTGCTGAGCTCCGGTTCCAATCGACCGAGCCGCTCCTCTCCATCTCCTGGCACTCAGATGGGAAGTCCTTCATGGCATCTCACACTGATGGCTCACTCACCACTTGGAACCTCCGATTCCCTGGAAAACCCGTTTCTGTAACTCATCCACATTGTAAGCTGGAAAAATGTTACATGATGATTTTAATATTAATATTATTTTTTTTTTATGTCAAAAAAGCTTTTATTTTTATTTAAGAATTTGTGCACGATTCTACCATTAGTAATTGTTATTGATGATCGTAGAATATAAAATTGATCGCACTGACTGAGAACCAATATTACACTGCAGTTGTTTTCTAGCGTTATTACTCCGATGTTTACTTAATGAGTATTGATGTATGGATTAGGGGGAGAGATAGGACGTGATTTAGTACATTTTTTGGATAGGAAATTCCGTTTTTGCCTTGAGTTTGCCCAATATGTAATTTGTTCATAATTTGTTTGATGTAGCGAGGAGCACGAGTGGGAAACCGGAGCCTTGCAAGCCCATCCAGAAGGTCGAGTGGAAGTCATCAAATACTGGGTGAGAATGACAATTATTAAGAAAACCGCAAGTTTACTTTAATGCCTTTTCATCCATCTTTCTTTATATTAGCCCATAAATTTGAACGGGTTGTTTGAGAATTTAAATGTATAATTATTATTGTCCCATGCATATTGGATTTTTCCAGATGTTAAAACGGAAAAATTTTCATTGAGAGATTCAGGGAGGTTATAAAAATGAATGTTGAGTGGGAGAGAATGAAAGGATTTTAATTTATTGCAGAAGGAAACTATTTGCGAATTAACTTCGAGGGTTTTGAAAAGCATAGAAGTGAAAGTTTAGAGAAATTCCGTAGGCACGGAATAAGGGAATTAGTGTTAGTAAGGAAGAGAGCAATAAATAAAATTCGTTTCTCTTCTGCCCTTGTTACTTAAAATGTTTTCGGGGTTTCCCTTCTGAAAATTTAGGAAAAGTTGGTGTTAAAAGTTGAAACATTTATTAATTCCCTTCCAAACTTTCCTCAATTCTTCATGTCAGAGGAGTTTCGAGTTCAATTTCACAACACTAAAAGTTCACCTTAAAGGTATACCATTAGGGTTAAGTGAATGAATGTTTACGAAGGAAAAAGCTTTTAATAAATTTCCTTTTTTTCTCTTTACATTACTTTCCCATTCAACTACATACAATGTATGCTAATATTGCTAAAAAAAGAACGGGAAAATGTAATGTATAAAATCCGTGTTTACTTAAAAGATTGATTAATTTCCTAATTATATTAGCCTAATTAACCATGAACCAATACGGGAATGAAATATTGGATGAGTGGGGAAATAATTATAAAAGTTTATTGGAGGATCAAATCTCATCTTACATAATTAAATGACTTTCCAGGGAGAACTTTGTGATATTCTCTGGGGGGCTGACGGCTGACCGAGCGGTGAGTTTATCTTATTTGAGCTAAATTGAGATTTTGTTCATTTGAGTCAAAATGAGTTAAATGGTATTTTGAATGTGTAGGGTCGGACGCCCTCGTTGACTGTGATCCATGGGAAGACGACGACGGTGCTGGAAATGGAACACAATGTCCTCGACTTCATCGTCCTCTGCGAGTCGCAGTTCGAGTCGGGTAATTTTGTTTTCCTCTTCAAAGAGTCAACATTCGAAGGGAAATTAATTTATCCTTCTCTCATTTGATTCTCTTTTTACTAATTCAAATCACACTCAAGGCTAAGTTAATTACTTCAAAACTTCTAATATTTATCCGAAGTTGATAAAGACTTCAGTAGAATAAGAATTTCCAAGTTGTATTACTTTAAATCAAATACTTAACAAATTACGTGCTCTTAATCCTTAATCCTATTAGTTTAAGCACTTTGAGTTAAAACAATTTCAAAGATATACACTTAAGTATAATATATAATTCAACATTTTCTACCAATCGAGATTTTGATTTAATGAAAAAGAGATTTTAGATAAATCTTCATAAATATTAAATGATCCCTTTGTTTTAATACTATTTAATATTTTTAAATTGAAGTGCTTTTAGTGAAATTTTTAATGATTTGATTGTTTTAAATTTTCAGAGGTTCAGGATCCTCACTCAATCATAGTATTACTGCAACAAGACTTGGTGCTCATTGACCTCAAGACGGCTGGCTACCCTTGCTTTGAAAACCCATACCCTATGGACATTCACGAGAGCCCTGTGACGACGTGTGTTTACGTCGCTGACTGCCCTGGCGACCTCATCCCAGCTTTGTATTCCGTTGGGTCGAAAACTACGAAGAAAACTGGATTTTCCGACAGAGATTGGCCAATCGATGGAGGGCAATGGGGTTCTTCATCTTGCTCCTACGCTGAAATCATTCTCACTGGGTAATGATCATATTTTATTAAAAAGGACATTACATATTTAATATTCATTGAAATGAACTCAACATGAACTCAATATGAACCCAATATAAATCAAAAAGATTGGAGTATAATAAATATAAAATAATAATATTTATTTTAAAGACATGCGGATGGATCAGTGAAATTTTGGGACGCGACCAGCATGAACCTTCAAGTCTTATACAAATTGAAGACGTCTAAACCATTTGAGCGGCCGAAGAAGAGTGGCGACGACCCGTTCGCCGTCCAATTCCTCACCCTTTGCCCGGAGTCGAGACTCTTAGGAGTTGCGGGTGCGTCGTGCCAAGTTCTTCTATTCAAATTCCGAAAGGGGGAACACAGCGGAGAAATCCCTAGCTTGGAAATCCCGATTTTTGAGGGAGAAGATGAATTCGGACAGAGCTTTGACTTTGTCACGAAAGCCACATTGGAATACTTTGTTCCCATACGGGTCAAGACAGGGCTGGTGAAGAAGCCACCGGGGTATCAAGTCGAACTCGTTTGTCTCACGCCATGGGTTAACGGCGAGCCGCCGGCCGGCATTTCCGCCCTCTCAATCAACTCCTCTTATGGACTGTATGAAAAATATATTTCATATTTTTATTTAAATAAATAATACCTTATATTTTTATAATTAATTACGTATAATTTTTGTATGATAATTGTATAGTTCAACGGTTATTGTGAATTGGGATTGTTTGATTAATTTCAGACTAGCATATGGAAACGAGGTTGGTCTCGTGATCGTGGACTTTATACAAAAGGTTACAATCCTCAACATGTCAGTTCCGGATTTGTATGGAACGGCTGATCCATACCAACGGGGACCAAAGTCTCCAAAACGACCTCCTGAAGGGGACCAGGAAAAGTCGCCGGATCAGGTATTCATATAGATAATTCCCATTACACCCTTTTTCTTTTCTTAAACCCTAACAGAGGAGAGCCAAGGGATAGAAAAGGGCTATTTTACCCCAAAAGGATAAAAACGGATGTGGAAGGTTTTAATTAAATAGCGTAGTCTCAATGGGGATGAGTCCGTCGTTCGCCCTCGACCAAAATTACGAAGTCGGAGTCGAACCTGGTCCGTGAAAGGATTCATCAAATCACTTGGTGGACAAACTGGTGGAGATAAAAAACTAAGACAAACGATGAGTTTCCCAACGGTTGATCCCAACACTTCACCTCAAGGATTAAGCACGGCTTGTAGTACAGCAGAAGATTTGAATACTCAAGCATCGTCCGCATCGCTCTCTCGATCCGAGTCTCCTTTGCCGTCTTGTGAAACTCCAGTTTTATTAGAAGAAGAAGACGGGGACGAAATCGACGAAGTTTGTTCTGAAGCAAGGGAAGAAATTGTATTTGACAAACCTCCCTCCGTCCCTCCAAGGAGAAATCGAATTAAGTCAAATATCGAGACATCGTCGGTAGTTGGTGCGACCATTTTCATAAAAACACACACAATACTTCACAGTGCGTGCGGCCTTCAGTTCGGCCTAAAGCCTGTAGAGACTCTTTTTAGGGCAAAGTACATGTTTACCATTACTGACTTTCGTAGAAGCCGATTTACTAACCAGCAACTCACCGTTGTTAAAATTAAACAAAATAATCTGTATATATTTGAGGGAGGCTAACTGTGAATTGTCCACATCAAAGCTTTTATAAATATAAAATACTTGCCATCAGATCAGCCTTTGAATTGTGAAACTGACCGTCTCCTTCGTCTTTTTTTCATTTTTTTCCTTTCACCTTCCTCCTTTTAACAATACATAAAATTGGGAGTTTAAACCTACAAACTTTTATGGGAATAATAAATTTATTAGGCCAAGTATTAGCAAACCTCGTTACAACTTTTTACAACTTCTGCTAATTTCCGAGATGTAGGGTAAACTAACGAGACTGAGGGTATTTGTATAGGACTTGTCACCGACTGGGGGCGTAAAACCAGGGGTGGGTGCCGGGGGTACGTCGCCGAGGAAGAGTCTGCCTGGTGAGCCGCCGAGGCGATGCAGGAGCCAAGGTGTCAAGCAGTTGTCGAAGTGTTACAGCATGGCCTCAGAGGACTCGCCACCCCCCTCCTCCCCCATCCTTCACTCCCAAGGGTCACACACTTCCACTTCCTCCCTCAACATCACGCCACCAAAGTCACAGATCTTCCTCATGAGCAGACAATACTACTCCTTCGGTAGTCCAGCTGGCCCACCAGGTTCAAATTTAACACGACAGCATTTAAAATCCCTCTCTCGGTGTCATTTTTGTTCTCCCGTTCGTTTCACCTCTTTATGACCTCAGCAAAGTGACCTTTGCTGTTGGGCTCAATGTTTTTCATGTTTCCATTTCCCTTATTAGAAATTCATCCCTTTTTAATAGAAACTTTTTTTATTTATTTATTAAAGAGATCCTTCTACGTTGTGTACACGTACGTTCTCTTCTTCCTCTTGTTTTAGAAATACTCAGAAATTACTTCAAATAATTCAATACAATTTACTGCTACTGTCTATGATGGAAATATGTAAATTAGTTAGAATATGATCTTTAATGTCTTTGTTTATATATTTATGTGAAGTCTCCCTCTTAATACTTCAATCTAAAATGAAGATATGGAAAAAAATACTTCATCTTAAAAACAACACAATGACTGTGAGATGATGACGATGTGACTTGAAGTGTCGTACTTTAATTTTCCTCTATTTTCCTTCCCCTCGCCTTCTCCCTTAAAATGTATAAACGTTCTCTGACAAACAAATGCCTCGCATGCTACTTGCTTTTACTCAATATTAACTCTCATACTCTCTTACTTTCACTTTCGCATTACAATTGTAATAACAAGAATTGTAACTTGAATTGATATAAGGCTTTTATGATTTAATCATATTGCTTAAAATTTTATATTGAATTTGTGGAGTTCATTTTTCTAATTGGATTTGACGTATATAGAGAAACTCGACTCGACGTTCTCCCGGTCTCGATCTTCCAGCATGTCAAGTTTAGACAATATTACTACAGAGGCGATTCAAACCCTCGTCTTTGCCGATACTTTCTCTAAGAAAAATGGTATGAAATATTGCAATTATAATAATACTTTGTTTAATAACGAGTTATGTACTTACATATATGATTTTATTGATTTAACACAAAATTCTTTCTCTATGATAAATCCCATTATACAAATATTAGCTGATAATAAATAATTGTCGTTTGAAATTTATTTAAATAATTTTATAAATAATTAATTCTGTTTTACTTATAAATAGTTGGATTCATGGTCTTATGATAATTTGAAATTAAGAAAACTTTTTCTTTAACTTTTTAGAATACTCTAATTATTCGACGCTTTGGGTGGGAACAAGCATTGGTTCGGTTCTCGTAATTTCCATCAATCTATCGGCGGCAGATCGATGTGGAGATCCTGTCGGAGTTGTTCCTACCGGAACGATGTTTCGCCTCAGAGGATCGATGGTTTGTATCTCCTTCCTTGACTCTAACGGGGCCATCATTACCTCTCCGACAACTGTTTGGAAAGACGAGGCTCGAACAAGTAAGTTTTAATGTTTTTCGTTAAAATTACTATAATAAATTAAATTATAATTATTTTATCAATTTATATTTATTAAGCAATATGTATGGTACATTACAATATCGTATTATTTTATATTTGTAAAACAGTTCTTGTTTCTTTTATTCTTTAGAATCTTCTACAAAATCGAGGACGTCGCCAACTCAAATGAGCTTTGATGCAAGCGCGCAATATGCCGTTTGTGTTTCTGAGAAACAGGCGAAGATCGTCGCGCTCCCGGCCTTTCAATGTGTATTTAAGCATCAAATTTGCGAGAACGCTTTCGTTGTCAAAGCAGAGACGACGATGATCAAAGGTAATTAAATTATTTAATTGCATAATATTTATTTAAATGTAATAAATACTAAAATTTATAAATTATATAATATAATTTGTTAGTAAAGAATAATAATTTAAAATGAGTAAGGTTTGGTTAAAGATTCTTCGTGCCTCGTTTCATACTTGTCATCGGGGCACTTGAGCATTCTTAGTCTTCCGAGCCTTCGGCCCTTGGTGTCCGTGGAGTTCGTGCCGCTGTCGGACCTTAGGTGAGTGAATTTCCCCCTGCACCTCCACCGCCCACTGAAACCCAAGCTAAACTATTTGTGTGCCCCTCCCCGCCACCCGCGCCGGCCCCCGCCTATAGTTTCCACCAAGCAAGAACCGGGATAGTTGATCCCATGCTCAGCATTTGGGGACAACAACTGTTCGTGAACGAGGACACAACTGCGTAAGTTGCGCTTCGCTTGCAGGCTTCCCGCCTTCACGGCCTCTTTCTCTCTTTCTCTCTAAACCTAATGCTCAACTACTTTGACTCACATTTTCTATTAATCTTCTTCTCAAACCTCTTTGCCAATTTTCTCTCTTTCACTATCACTTTCTTCTAACCCTTTAACTCAACTACTTTCGTAGCCTTTCACACTTTTGTCTTTTCTCTCTTCATCTTTCCTATCCGCTTTGACAATGGGGATTTGTAGAATGGATTTTAATTATGTTTCGGGGGATTTAGGATCGCGAAGACTTTCTGCCTATCCTCACATGGCCATGGACTATATTTATCCTCCCCTTCTGAGATTCAAAAATTCACAATTTCTACTGAGTTTTAGTAAGTTTAATAATAATAATAATTTTTAATACAAGAAAAATATTTATAAAAAATATATAGGAAATGTTTATTTGTTAATAATGTTATTCATATTATTTTACTAATATTCATATTTTTATAGCCAAATCCTGGACACAATGTTAGGAGAATTGTACCTTAACTGCGAAATGCCCGAAAGACCCAAAGAGGGATTCTTTACTGGGCTCTTCGGTGGTGGTGTGAGAAATCTTGATCGTGAAGAACTTTGTAAGTTTATTTACTATATACTTGCAATTATTTAGCCTTATTGGATTTTATAAGAATTAATGCCTGCGATAAAGTTGGTTTATTTCTTAATAATTATGTTTATTTATATAATATAAGAAAAGATTAGATCTTCGAAATACAGTTTCATCTGTATCATTTTAGTTGAATAAATAATAATATTTAAAATAATTTTTAATAGTTGGTGAGGCTTCAGGGAAAGCTCCTCGTACAGTTGCAAAGCACATTAGCGGCAGTGGCTCTCCACAGCTTGACCATCTTCAAATGCGTTCGGGGACCCTCGCGGGTGAAATGGCGAGGAACCGAATGCTCCTCGAGGAGAGAGGAAAAAATCTTTCAATGCTCGAAGACAAAACGGCAAAGATGGCAAACGACGCAGAGAACTTTTCAAGTGCCGCCCACCAACTCATGCTCAAATACAAAGATAAGAAATGGTACCAATTGTAGTAAACCCCCCCAAAAACCACATTTGGGAAGAATCAACTCATTTCAACATTCCTCACGAACAAGCTGGATTTTCAAAAAATTACAAAATATGAATATCAACTTCCATCATCGTACCTCTCAACAACCTTGAATAATTGTAGATTCGACAGTTGAGCTGGTAAATTAAAAAAAATGACAAACATACATACCTACTGATCTTAGTGACATTATTATTAACTAAAATTAAATTGTGCTATCTGCTAGTGAGGAGCAAATGATGTAATATGAGAAAGTAGAAGAGTTAAAACACAATTGTATTATTAAATAATTTAGCAAGTTTTCCAACAAACGGAGAGAATCTACTAAAATTGTATGTAACAATGTAAAATAACTAAAAATCACTTTAAAGGAAATATAAGGAGTAAAAAAACCTAACAATTTACAATAACTGTTATTAATACGAGGTTTAATCACTGGAATTGTACGGTGTGGGGGGAGAGATAGTACGAATAGGTTAATGGTAATAATAATATTACAGTTATAGAGAAAGTTGAGGGAAGTGTTGAGGCGAAAGAGTACGTACTTTGCATGATGACTCTCCTATAGGGAATACTCGTGTCGTGGTCGTGTTTTCAAATCTCGACAAGAACAATAATAAAGCTAAGGAAAATTACAATTGATAAGTTTTAAAATGTAATATTTAGGAATCATTTCAACTCAACACATTCTGTGCTACAACCATAGAGAAAGTGAAACTCGTACGTGTACTCTTATTATAATGCAAAAAAGGAAATTTTACGAGTTACAACCACTTTTACTATGCAAATACTAAAATGGTACTAAAATTGATGCTAAAAATGTGTCATTGTCATTATTAAATATTATTATGTATTAATTAAGGTAATATATTGATTGTTATTATTATTACTACTACTAAAAGGTAAATGTTAAAGATGGAGTCAAAATATAATATTATTCTAGCTCCGTGTGAAATAAACATACTCGATTTAAGGCATAAATAATTTATAACTATTTAAGGTACTTAACCACAATGTGATAATTTTCCTCTTTTATATCGTTTACCTTCTCAAAACATTTTAACGTCGTCGAGTGCGGAAGTTGGAATCAGGTAATGAGATACTACAGTAATTATATAAGAAATCAACTTTCTTCACTTCCTTTTAAACAATGTTTTCAAAACTGTTGTTCAAGTAAATCGTGGCCTCGAAGTCGAGGAGTCTTGGAGTAGAAAAATGTGTTTATTTATTAATCATTAAATTCATCAATTCCATCATCTTTTAAGTCCATTAAGTCTTTTGTCTTTTAAGTCCAAGTCTTTTGAGTCCATTAAGCTTTTAATTTTTATGTATCTTTTTTGTTTTAATAACTTGCTTGATTTACTTTTAATCATGTCTTTGGTGTATAATTTCCTCTTTAGGGTAAGAGATGTGAGATGGCAGTTGGAGATTGTGGACGTGAACGAGAGCAAAAGGCTGGAGTATTTCTATATAAATATATTAATAAGGATAACACTTCGAGTGTGAATCTCGTTCCCCGTGTTAATGGAAAGATCAAAAGGAGTTTTGGAAAGGGGATTCTTTATTGGATTCCCTCGTGTTTGATTCTTCACACTAATGGAGTCGGTCAGAGTTGTCGTCGGCCCTTGCCGTCTCTTTACCAATTTGTTTCTCTCGTCCTTTTCATCTTCTCGGGAGAGCGAAGCGATGGGATTGTTTATGTTTTATATCCTCATTCGGCCCTCTCTGTTTGTTCGTGTTTCGGAGGAGGTTGTGCCAAAGAGAATTTCATTCTCCGATGATTTAACTCCTCTTCGTCTGAAACAGAAGGGGAATGTGAGGGGAAATGAGTGAAAAATGGTAATGAGGAACTTCAGCTTTTTCCTTCGCCCACTTATCTTGAGTTATATGGGAAGATGATGAGCTGGCCAAGAGAAATACGAGCAACTCAAACACCCCTGCATTTGACTCTTATTTATGTCTCTGTCGACAACGGCCGCTCTCGCCCTATCGGATTCAATAAAAACTCTACCTTTTACCGTAATTGGCGTCGAGAGATTCACCAGCCCTGACTTGGACGTAGACTATGGCAAAGGGATAGTCAAAGGAATAGTCAAAGGACCAGATCCTATTACATTCAAGACATCAAACACAATATAGAACTTTCAAAGACCCCGGCAGAAACCGAACGCCTTTTCATTTTGGCTTATTATTTCTCTTTATTATTTCTCTTTTTACTTGTTTTGCTTCATTCATTCAAGTCCATTACCTACCAAATTATTAATAATCAATTTTTATAATATGCCAGAAATTGTAATTTTAAAATTTTAATAACAGTACGATTAGAAGATCAAACTGTATTGAATATTGGATTTTTTTAATATTTTAAAAATTAAAAAAATTATTAAAAGGTTCATTCTTGAATATTGAAAAAAAATTTAAACATAATTATTTGACATGATTTGTATTGAAGTTGAACCGAATGATGAATTATTCTTATTTGTCAGAAAATGATAATTTAAAATTGAATTGGAAAGAGAACCAGGGGATTTTGTTTAAATTTACTTTGGAATGGGTCGTATATATTTACTTGGAGGATTTGATCGTGTACGTGAAATATATATTGAAGTGCGTATAAGCCCCTGATGAATCGATTTAGGGGAAAAGGTGAGCGGAAAGAGCAGGAATATTTCTTGAAGTAAACCATATAAGCTTTTCAGGACCAAAATCCTTTGCTGTGCGACCGACGCTTCCCTCGGCATCATTATGCATTGAAGATATTCGGTTCATCCGGCGGGTTGTATGTGTGTGTATGTGGGAGCGGTTCGTTCTCCATCATCCCCACCGCATTATACTTTACAAGGAGGCGAATCCATTATATTATGACCGCAAGACGGAGAACCTTATTGAATTGGAAATGATGACCAGTTATAGGCGGGTGGAGGGGCGATAGGCGAGTAATAGAGCCCCAAGGGAATATTATTCTCTCTCTACATATGATCTACGAGGTACTATAAGTTTTGTAGGACCCAACTTCTCCCTCCTACTTCATTTTCCGTTGTCGTCGTCGGCGTGGTCGTCGTCTGTGTGTGAGTGTGGTGCACCGAGATTTCTTCGGCCCAGCTGTTTCCCTCACTTTTTAATTGCTTTCTCCCGCTGCCGCACGGCTGTCAAAACCCTTTCCCCTTTCACCCTCCCTCCGAAACCTCAGATGATGATGAGGAGGAGTAAATGTGAAGGTTCCAAGCTCTCCATTACTTCCTATCGCAGATCCTCATCTCGGAGAAATAGGAAGCCGCAGAGTCGCGATAAACGCACGAGGTTTACCCCCAACTCATTTCATCAAACCGCGAAGGAACAATCTAATCCTTCATAAGTATACCCATTGTTTCCTCTTATAATCCATTCTCCAATTTCACAGTTTCCCATCAAGGAATTGTCCTTTTGGTTTAGATAAGCCAAGCACATTTATGCACATATAATTAAGATATGTTCAATTTAGAAAATTAATTAAGTCATCTACAGATAACTGTATGATTTGTGGAGTTTGTTGATTGATCAATTGACCATAAACCGAAGGGAAATTTTTATAGTTTTGTATTAAGTTACAGAATACACATTAACTATTTAATAATTTCTAGAATTAGGTAAATAAGATAGATAACACACATACAGTAAATAAGTACAGATCTGTATTTGTATATATAATAAACTTTACTTTGTATTTAATAAGGTCTATTTATCACTGAAGTAATTTTTTGATTGCATGGTTTGGAAGTTTGATTCATTTTTGCATTCGACTGTGAATTTGCGGATTGATAAATTGAAATTGACGTGGACTTGTTTTGTCATGATGGAAGCGGTGAAGGTTTTTGAACGAGGGTTTGTTAATTTGTTTGATAAGACGAGGGTTAGGGTGACGGAGCGGGAGAAGCCCCTTGACGACATTCGACGAAGGAGATTGGGAATTCAAATGAATCGCCCATGTGTCTCATTCGGAGTCGTCGACTTCGGTGTGGTTGTCTGTACCCCTCCAGTAGCTGTTTATTTCTAATTTTCCGTGTGAACGCTCCTCCGTGAATGGTGTGTCTCCGGAACACGACATTTTCATTCCCTGTCACTTTCATCTGTCAAGAGAGGTGGCTCGATGTCAATTCCCCACTCTGACGGTCCCAGCTAAACCGCGAGTACTTACTTCAATCATCTCTCCCCTTCTAACCAAATCTATCACTCATCTCCTTCATCAGCTACCAGTCTCGAAGGACTTTTAAAGAAAATCACCGGGTTGGAAGGCATTTATACATTTTAATATTACAATTCTTCATTTTATGGAATAAAATTTATTCCAGCTCTGCTTCAACAACAGTTCCTGATTTAAAAGGATTTTTATAATACAGAAGAAATAGTAGGATGAATTTTATTAATCAAAATTATTTAAGTGAGGTTTAAATGGAATTCTTATATTAAGTAAGAAGGATGTTATACTTATTCGAATAGTGGCTTAATTAACTCTTATTTTATTCCTGAGACTCTGGGAGGTATCCTGTGTATACTAATTCATTCTCTTTGAACTGAACTTGACGAAGCCGTGCGTTTTCTCTTCAAAGAAAGTCACTTCACTCGCTTCCATAAATTAATCATTGCGTTGCGTCTTTCATGCATAGTCTATCATACCCTACTTTTTACCAAATCTAAGATAGATATAATAATGATAGCGGCTATACTCTATTTTGTATGTACTGATATAGACACTTGTATAAATGTAATAATACAAGATATACTTAATACATACATGTATTTATGTGATATTGTAAAATTGCGTATCAAATGAATAATTTTTTTTCGGTTATGATAATAAATTAAGTTTCAATTTATATTTACTAATACTGTTAAAAATTTGAAAATTAAGAGAGAAACATTTAATGTTATAATCAAAAATTCTAAACCTGTAAATTAGAAATTTCAATAATAAAAGTAAGCGTCAAAATTTTTAAATCTGGCACTGCGTATTATTTCAAGGTTTTATAAAAGGGATTTTCTCATCCTACTTTGCTTTCCAGCAAACTTGTCATATATATCCATTGTACTCTTTGACGAGGTGAGCGCCTGAGTTTCTTAACACTCGTGACGTCAAAGTATAGAAAGAACAGAAAGCAGGATTGTTGGGGAGAAGAAAAGACAGAGAAAACAGGGTTACCCACTTTCCCGAATATTCACAAATATAATCTTTTTAAAACTTTAGCATTTCCCCTTTAAAGGTGAAACTCTTTAAACCTAATTTTTTAAATCTTTTAACAATATTTCAGCATAAGACAATTCAATTCATTTATTAAAATAAATATAAATATCCAATGTATTAAATACTTTAATTTAAAAAATTTTTAATTTTAGTTTAAAATTTCGAAAAATTTTAATTGTAATTGTAAATAATAAAAATTATAATTTATTTATATAAATTGGCCTATATCTTATTTAAAAAATTGCACTTTCTTGAAATGTAGTGTCCCAGTAAATAAAATATGAGAATGAGTGCAGGAGAAAGGGCAAGTTTGATTCGGGCGAGTCGTGGCACGCGGAGTGCGAACACTGGGAGATAAAAGGAAGCTACTGAATATTCACGAGAGCCGTACACGAAGCATCAAAATTTGACTTGCAAATGACGTTGAGGGTGAGGGCTTCCTTCCCAGAAAAATACAGGGCTTCTCGGAGGGAAAAGCACTTTTATCTCCCCCACCATACACTGCTACATAAACAAAGTAGGATCTTGGTCCGCTTCCCCATTCCGCTCCTCCTATCTCTCCTTTTTCTCAAGGGGGAAGAAATCGTCTCTCCAACCCACTCACCACCAAACTCATTTTTATCATCTAAAATAACGGATGAAGAGATGAGTCTCATCACCAACCAAACACACCCACATTCACCTCAATGACTAAACACTCAAATGTACATTTTTATAACAAACGGCAATTTCCCTCAACTTTCTCTCAACAATTTCCCAGTTAATTCTTATCAGTTGAAAAAACGTAAACTTGCAATAATTTTCTGCATATATACATTTGAAGCACCCTGTACAATATAAATTCATTTAACTAAATCTTCATGAAACTAAAACAAAAAAAAATTCTTGATTTTTCTAATTTTGAAAACTAGATATATTATGATTGAAGATTAACTTACCGAACACTATATAAAAAATAATACAAAATTAAATTATTATTATTAATATTTAAACATTTAAACGACCAATTAGCCGTAATATGTAAAATTAATCAGCGTTGTATATAAAGTGGTAATTTTGTATGAAAAAGTGTAGAGGGCAATGTTAAGTGAGTTAAGATGTGGACGTGAGAATTATAATAAATTGGTCCGGCGGTGTTAAAGATTCAAGGAGTGGCGGAAGGTATTAGATGTTAAAAATCTTCCATAATCTCCTCCTCTCCTCATCCCTGCGAATCATGATTTGTTGTAGTGGGGCGGTAATGGGGAAAGGTAAAGGGACAGCAGCCATGCATGAAAATATCGTAATTTAATTATCACAGATGACAAATGAGAAGGGTTACTTTGGCCCTTCGACGACAAATTCCCCGTTCCTTCCATTGTTGGCTCGCCAACTGCCGCACTTTACCGAATCGGGCCCACACATTGATGGATGGACCCCGACCGAAACCTCGTTTAAACTCTGTAAACGGCCACAATGAACCTACTAAAACTGGAATATATGGCCACCCCATACATCCTCAATGACTCCCACTCACATATGGACCTCTAATGCTACAGGGAGGATATTTACATCTGTGTGGAGATCTTTTATACTCCGATGTGTAGTACAACATGGGTAGGAGGAGAATAAATATATTGTAGATCTTCAATTGTGCTCTCCATCTCTCTGCAATTCCCTCCCCGAATTGACTTTATAATTTAATCTTGGAAAAGTTTTCGGTCAGTTTGAGGTCCGGTTATTTACTTTATTTCTCCCTCTCCTGCCCTCCCATTTATTCACTAACTACCTCCGAAATTCAAATTTTTTCATCCGTACAAACTTTCTCCCTTTTTTACATTTATTTACTCCCAACGTGCCTTTGTATACAACGTTACTTTTCTCCCTAAGACAAATGTACTATAAATACTTGCACAAAATTTGGAGAACCTGTATGGGCTTATATTGTTAAACACGGCTAGTTTGATATACTTAGATTTTATATAAATATTCGTTGAGGATATATGGTACAAAACCTTGTTTAGACTATTGACTATTGTTCAAATTCACTTTGCCTTATTTTTTAAAACTTCTTTGACTCGTTTCTTCATGTTCAATTTAAGGGAATTTGCTCAGTGGAATTCTATTTGTTCAAATTTTACTTCAACTTTATCGACGGAGACTACGAGCACGTATAAAGTATGTAGATGGAAATATTATAAAGAACAATAATGTATTAGATCAATTTGGCAGAGATGGTGAAAAAAGAACCAACTTTGTGTGTAGGAAATTCTTATTTGTTCTGCTTATTAAAGGAGGCTCAAGTTATTTCACGGCCATTGTGTTCCGACTGTCCGAAAGTTTCGCGGCTGGCCGAGAGGAAGGGAAAATTTTAAAGGATGTTGAACGGATGGAATTTGAGTTTATACTAAAAGCAATGTTTTTCCGAGCCTCGACTTTATATGGGGAATCCTCAATGAGCCATTAGATTTTCAAATGACGTTCCTCATCTGCAAGTCGCATACAATTAGGTTTTCTTCTTCTATTCCGTCCTGGTTTTGAGGACCCGGCTCGTGTGGGCGCCGGGGCATGGCTATGTTCAATGTATGGCCAATGGGAGACTTTCCCCCCGAGAAAACTCCAGAGCGGAAGAAGGGCTCCGATGCTAATGGGGGGTTTCAACTCTCACATTCACTCGACGAAAGCCCCCTCAGAGTTTAAAGGGATAAAAAACGGGGCGCAGTTCCGGAATAATGAGTTCCGTATCATCCCCCTTTCTCTTTCCCATCCAAACACACCACCTTCACTGGTCGCTTAAATACATACGCTGAGGTTCATTTCCTGGAACCATAGTCCCTATAGAAGAGACAAGATCACGTCGTCACGCCGTCGTTGTATCATTACCAGATTTGTGTATTTATGAAAGCGTGTGTGAGGGATGATCTATGGGACAAGCTTTTATTTCCTATCTATCTAATACAAGGACAGATATCTAATATAAGTACAGATATCTTTATAGCTATTTCCTATATGATGTTTTATCCTAATGGAGCTTGAAGTGGCGAACTGAGGGACTCGATCGGAAATGAGCACCGATATCATTTTTATTCTTTAGATTAGATATGAGTTATATATAAAAAGGTTCAAGTGTGTGAGGGACTGGTGATGAAGACGTTTCATCTCTTGGTGAGAATTACCATAAATAACCGATCGTCCCACTCTCACCACCCGCCCGGAAACATGGGGAAGAATGGTCAAGGGAAACGTACCCGGGTCTTTGGGCCTCCAACTCATCAATCATCTCTCGGAGCGTAAGGGCCCCATGATATATGTAATTCCGGTGTATATGTCCTATGTGGGAGATAATAGCGGAGAGTTTTTACTTGAGAATGCCGTCCTTTATTGTTTCTTGATTCCGGGATCTTTCTCACTGTCGCGGGGGGAAGTTGGTGATTCCTTCATTATCATATTGCCTAATGGGCGAGGCCGCCGTCGGTGGTTCGCTCGCCGCCATAACTCTCTGCAAATCTTCTTAAAACTCTTCCCGGGGTTGGAGAGAAAAAATGAATGTATGTGAAAGAGAGATTCTCCGCCCCGCAGAGACTAAAAGGCTAAACGTCCTTTCACTACCTGCACCCTCATAATCTTTCTAATGGGGAAAAGTGGGAGAATAAAAAAGTTTCTCGCACATCCAGGAATCACCCGGAGTTTTGAATACATTTTCATTTCTCGGCGGTTGATGAAGAGCTTCTTTTCTTCGCCTCCCTCTCATTATACGAAAAAATTTCTCCTTGTGAAAAATGTGTTGATTAAAATAGTTTTTCTTTTTCCTCAGCTCGCTCCGACCGCTGGCAAAAAAAGTTCCTGAGCTTCTTCCTCCGCCCTCGTGACAAATTTACGAGGAGGGGAAAGAAAGTTTAATTGAATCCTTTATGCTAATTTATTCCTCATTTTCGCCTACCCACTTTTTCCTCCTCTCTGATTCTCCCCCCATAAATTAAGGAGAGTATGGATGGGGGAAGTTAATGGGGAACGGGGGCGGTAATTAATAAGTAATAGACTGTTGATGGATGAAAGATAAGAGGATAATGAGGAGAGATAATTAATGGCCGTCGCGGTGGAATGATACATTTATTGATCATCCCCGACATTTGTACGTATCTGGGATCTCACACGTCAGCGCGAGATGAGAAATTTGAGCTTTTCTGCCTATATCTCCTCCCGTTACACATTGGGAGGATTCGCGGAAGATTCTTGTCAAATTCCGAGCACGTCGAAGCCGGGAAAGCTTTGAGGAGTGAGAGATTCCCCTGGATCCTCATTATTATACCCTCTGGTTGAAGATGAGTGGGTGAGGCGTCCCGATGAGAGCGAGAATCATGGGATCTTCACACTCGAATCAAGCCCAAAATCCCACCACCCCAACGTCGGCTCTGATGCTCAATGAGGACCGAATCCCCCAGACAATCACAACGAGGGTATGTCAACTCGCATTAATCCAAATTTTCAGCCTCGGCCTCTTAATGCCTCCCCTTATGTGGTTTCCGGCCCAGCTTTTAAGCTAGTTATTCCACCGCGGTTCGAATCCAATAAATCACTTCTACAAACTACCCGGAACTCGCTCAAACTAATGAGTCTCACAAGTTTCGGAACGTTAGGTTCCATGCGAATCCACGCTTCTATTGTTCATTCATTAATTTATTTATTTGCCAAAACTTGGTTATTTCATTGTTCATGTTGACCTTTATTAAATAAATCATTCGCATTGGAAAAGGAATTACATAATATAATTTAGCTCTATTTATAGGATTTTATTACTAATGTGCTATCTATTGTATAGTATAATAGAATTTTCATGTATGCAAAATTAGTAAATATTTAAATCCAGCCATATTTAAAATCAAAATTCCAATTTATAATTAATTAGGGATATATTTTATAGATGAAGATTATCATTGAAAAGTTTAAAAAGTTAGTGTAGTTATTATTTATATGATTTTGAGAAAATACGTGTTTTAATTTAAGAGAATTTAACATAGGTTTTTTACATTTATGCAGATAAAGTAGAGTAAATGCAAAATTCTTGCTTTCGCCCATCCAATGGATGGAATCCAGAAGCATGAAAAGTTTAAACGTGTTAAGCAAGTGCTTATCTTATGTTACTTTTAATGAGTAATGATCATAACGAGGAAAACACATTATATTAATTTCAACAGTAAATTTCACAAACATTGCGAATTCATATTTATACATCTTTCAATCAAGTTAATGGGGAGCTTCTGGATATGAAAAAGAGTGAATTGGAAATATCCTGTGAGCATTTATAAGAGATTTGTAATGAAATAAATTGGCTAAGCTCGTTAGAAGGAGAACAAACGATGTAATGAATATAGAATTCATTGCAACATTCATTACTTCCCGACATTTATTGGGTTCTACAAGACAAGGCAAAGATTCTCTCGCTCAGGATGAAAAAACTGTGCGGTTGATCCCTATATTGTTAAGTGTTTCTAGTCCCATTGTATAATTTCCAGTCTGAAGGAATTTGAACAGCAACGTGAAACCACACAAGGAACGACCAACAAGATTGCCATGTAATATTCCAAGTACAGAGGATTCGAGGAGGGGCAGAGGTTGTGTAGTAAATTAGGTGGATTAGTACTTTCTGCGGTCAACACACGGTTCCCCACAGAAGCTCCCCCATTACACTTTACACCCATTACCTCATAGGGGAGATTGTATATGGGGGGAAATCAGAGGACGTTGCTGGCCATAAAAATGTGCAATCAGGGAAATTGGCTAATTCAATTAGCCAATGGATTCTCTCCAGCTCTCTCCAGTTCCTCCCGACGATAGCACTCGGGTTCATATAAAACTCCGCGCCTCAACCGCAAGAAGAAAGAGGGGGGGCAATAAATTAAGTATGGTATATTCCATCGGAGCCTAAAAAGTTGAGTCACCCTCACAGTGATGCTCCCAAATAAATCAGGAGAAGTTGGGCCAACTTTACATCCACTCCCATTACCATTTCTATTATGGTGACGTCTCTTCGCGCTTCGCCTTCAAGTGGATCTTTTCATTGTTTCCTCCCGATTCGGACGGAGGAACCTGAGATGAAAAGAAGTCCGGCAAGACACAACAGAACCTCCATAGCCCTCAGTAAGTGTAAGGTGATCCAAGGAGGGGAAGACAAGGATAAATTTCCTTGGCATTGTTTCAGCGACTCCATTTGAATAATTTGATGACGGAGAATGTGAAAGAGAAAGAGGAGAGTTAAAGTCATATCAACTCGCTCAATGGACTTCAAGGAGCTGCTTCACTTGTAATAAAAACTCACGCTAACAAATATGAGCATGAACCTCGATGAGCATTCATTGGGTTAATTAATAAGGTCACCCGGTCAGGTGAGGTTCTCCATATAAACCATATAAATTATATGGCCATTTCGCGCTCTTTGGATGCAGGAGAAGAATATGAGTTGACAGTTGGTGATTTGCTATACAACTATGATCTACATTTTAATGTGCCCCTATCTCATTTCCTCTGAACTTGAGCGATGGCAATCGAAACATTGAAAATAAATGTTGTTTAATGTTCAATTCCTTGACTAATAGCGCAAAGAATAAGCAGCCCCATACTTAAATGTATTACTTCTGTACGTAATTGTATATGGGAAGTGAATGAGGAGCAAACACGTTTAAAACGATATGTGTAAACTTGTACGAATTTGTTCTTTAATGAATCTCAGGCGACATTTAACATTCTGCCCATGTAAGTATGAATATGTCTATATGGATGAAAGGATGCGGAGTAATTAATCTGGTTTACAAGCTTGGAATGATCCTTGCTCTTTTCATCTCCAAGTGAATGAGGAATTAATGAAGACAATGGAAATGTAAAGGTAATCTCTATAATTTCGATGATTGAATAGAGACCAGAAGTTGAGCGGAAGAGTGGAAATAATTCTTGAGGAAATGAAACGCTTGAATTGAACTCGTGGGCCAATGAGGCTGAAATGGGTGAGTATAGACATTAGATAGACGGGTATAGTGGGAAGTCGTTTTGGAGCAAATGGAGATTCCGAGCCGATTTCTTGGGAAGTGGGAAAGACACGAGAGTGTGTGTGTCCCGTGTATTTGCAGAGGGTGGCCGAAAGACAAATGAAAGTCGGAGAGATAAAAATGGCAATTTCAATCAAGTGATGTTGATAATGGTGGAGGCGGGAGGATCCTCCTCGTTTGTATGCAAATCATGGGTGGGAGTGAGCGGGGCAGGAAGGTGGGAGAGGAAAACTCCGACCCTTTCCTCCATTGATTTAACGAGGACCATGCGCCCCGAAATTCCCCTCCCGCTCCCTCCACTTCACATCAGTCTTAAGGAGATGAACCTACCTTTCATTTACACTTCCACAAATGAACCACCGAGTTAGTCAATGGATGTAATTCAGACGAGTGTGCATTGCAACTCTCCGCCCCATCAATCTTACCTGACAGGATGCGCTCTTCAAATCCGGATTGTCAGCATTCTTCGCCAAATTCTCAGAACCACCCGCATTCTCACCTCCGACCACAAGGGAAAACTTATACACATGTAGGTAGGCAATTCCCAAGTGCCTTCTATGGGAAGTCAAAATTGCAAACTTGCAATCTTTTCAATAAAATGCGTCTAGCAGTATACCATATAACCAGTATAATTGTACATACTATGGGTATTTATTTATATGTAAATACTTAATGTTAGTATGTAAGACCTACAGGTATTTATTTTATAATAAAGTAATAAAGTTCAAATTGCAAACTTTAACCCCAACCTAAAAATTATAAATATTTTATTAAAATAATTTTTCTCATTGTAGTTTTTAGTATTAATCTCTTGATTATTGTAAAGAAGCATGAAAGACATTGAAAAAAATAAACCGCTAGCAATAAATTTGCCAATATGAATGAAATTGATGAAAATTGAATTTAAATCTTTTTGAACATCATGCGGATCAATGGTAATGTGGTTGAATGGTATTGTAAATTGTATTTTTATTTTTATTTATTGTTCTTCCCATCCTTTTCATTCCTTCATCTCCTCGAGATATAGAAGAGAGTGAGAGGAGGAAGTAGAAAGAAATTTCTTTTACCATCACGAAGATTCTTTGTGCCTCACCTTGAGATTGAGCAGGCGAGGTTAAAGTTTCCCGTAGATTCCCTCACCAGATCTTGGTTCATCGTGAGTCTCTCATGATAGGAAGGGAGGGGAAGTTTTCTCTGGATCCGTTGTTCAATAGTGTCCGGGTGATTCCTGGAGAGAGTCAAAAGAGCGTAATGTCGCTCCATGAGGTCGACAAGTGGTTGGAGGAAAGAATGGATCACAATTGGCACTCTCATGACCCAGGAACTCACCCCGGGCATCTCTGACGAGACGTCCTCCGGCTGAGCTACAATGTCAACAAGAGACTCCGAGACCTCGAGGACAATAGGAGTCGCCGCCGTGTCAAAAGTCCCTCACACGTCCCCCTCTCAAACGCTAATTCATATAACATTAGATTATTACACTCCGTAATGTTTATGCATGTACAAATGTACATACATCGTTCATAAAGCTATATATTATTATAGCTTTTACATTCTTCCTATTTTTTGAATTATGATGACTCTTCACTCTACAATGAATTGTTTAATAGGAGCTAATTTTCCAAAGATATGCTTTCCATCCAGGATAGTACATCAATATTGTATTTGGTCATAGGGACAATTTGTCATCGGTTCATTTACGGTCGAACGGTTTATTGCGAATGGATAAAGAGCTATATATGATTGTAGAATGGGGAATGGAAGCTGAGAGTATTTTAAAAAGTTCCGAGTGTTTCAGTCAGCGTGTCCCCATTTAGTCGAAGCTCCGAGGCGAGATTTTCCTCAAAGGGCGTCAGAGAATGAGCGGAGGGTAACGACGTTTTAAAAAGTCGGCAAATTTGTCATATGCTGAATGTGGAGAGTTTCGGTCAATTAAGTGGAGGACAAAGGAAGTGGGAGCAGATGTGTGAGACCCTGAGGTGTTGGTCACCTCCCTCCGTATGGCGACCCCAACATCAAAATCCTCCTCACAATAAATATCGTTTTATACCCCCCTCACTCACCCGCTAATACTTCCTCAATTCCATTTTATATGGGCCTTATATTCGGGACTTTCACAGGACTGAAGACTAATTACTTATTACTAAATGAATCACTTCATTTCCATTTGATCCTCCTCCATTTCTAGTAATCCAATAGCTTCAATTCAACCCATCAAAAATGTTTGTAATACAAAATAAACACTTAACAAACTACTCAAAGTATTAACTACATTACATTTACATAAATACAACAAAATACTATAACATATAACTTATACAAGTAAGGTTTGGTTGGATGTATTAATACAATATTTGTAGTTAAAGATGTATTTACAATTAGTTAATAATTAAATGGTTATTTAAATTAACCTATTATGTATTTATTATCTACAATTGTTATAATCGAGAATGATTTAAGGATGCAGACAATAACTCCTCGTCCCCTTATTATGTTATTAATGTGTTATGAGAAGAAAGGCAAGAAAGCTCGGATTGTGGACTTTTATTCCGGAACGTGATGAAACACAATTGACATCTTGGTTAAATGTGAAAAGGAGAAGATGAAGGATGGGAGTTTATTTTCTCATGGGCAGGCGGATGGGTCCCTTTTATGAAATATAATGGTAGGAGAGCAAAGGGGGCGATGCCTTAGAAAACCATAATAAGGATGGAAGGAGAATCCGCTTACCTCACACTTCAATAAAAAGCCTGGAGGTGTTCAAAAGGGATCGTATAAATTCCTTTAGAAATCCCTTCCATCCCGCTGTTGCGCTTTGACCCTTACACTTCCCCGATACATCATCTATAATCTATACCTCACCTCTCATGCCCTTATAAATACCCACACATGACCCGGAGACTCATTGAAAATAAATTCGTGGTATGTTGGTATTAGAGTTAAGGTCGATTCCCCGTTAGGTTGATAAAGAGGATATTTGAATAAATCTAAACAACTCAATAAAAATATTTCCCCACTCGTTTGTACTTTTACCTGGTCGTTGAGCCGTTGAGCCAATTAGGACTAATATGTGAATTGAGGATAAAGTGAAAGCGGAGCTCCCAACTAACAATAATAATTTCCCTATCTCCATCAACAGTGTTCAGACCGTGCGATTACTAATTTCATTATTTTATTCCATTCATTAACCACACGTAATAATTCAAGTGTAAGCACACATGTACGGAATTTGCATAAATATGCCTCGAACAATGAAGTTCTTGTGCTAAAGGGAAAAATTGGGGAATGCGAATGGGAAAACAACGGCGGTAGGTTTGGGAGTATAATAATAAACCAAGTTAAATCTATACGGAAGATAAGTATGGGAATATTGTGGAAATTGAGTTACGGGCCATGGTACATTATTTACTTTATGAGTCTCTAGGATTGATTCGCCTACTTGTAATCTTCTTCCTTTTCCCATGAGGGATCCCTGTCCGAGGCATATTCTATGAAAACATCGGGACATCTCCGCATATGAAGATAATCCGCCACGCGGAGGTCGACTACGACCAAACTCTCATGCATTGGTCGTAAATCCAGGGCGGCAGGGTAATGTACATGCCCATTGTGCGACTGGATGTGATCCTCTATGCGAATATTCCTGGGTAATGTCCACGTTATGGATTTGGACCGAGGAGAGAATTGGTCATATATCCGTTGAGTCTTGATGCATTTGGCCGTGTGGCATTAGGGGTAGTGCGGAGGGGCCTGAGAGGAACAAAAGGGCCGCTACGGGCTATTGTGATACATTTCTCCCTTCAACTTAATCCATGTGGGGATTGACTTGGGATCGGGCGATGGAAAAATGAATCTCACCCTGGCCCCCATTCCTCACAATAACCATAAATATGATAGGAAGATAATTCTTAATCGGCCCTCACTCCCAAAACCCTCATTTACAACCCTCCCACTACAGCTATTATAATTAATATTTCCCTTTCTTTCTCCGACCCTCAGACCAACCGGGAAATTTCCGAGGGAGGAAGAAGATGAAGAATCGGAGAACTCGGGTCCACTTCAAAGTGTATTAAAGTTAAAGATCCGGAAAAGATTTTTTAAGCTCCAAACATCCTTGACGATAATGAGGCTTTAGGGAGAAGTGGGAGAGAGAAAAATGAGAAAGTCAATATTTTTCCCCTCATGGCGAGAGAGTGGTTACGCGTTTGAGGAGATGAGGGTTAATTTTTTAAAGGGATTAACCTAACGGCCAATGGAAAAAGGGGGAACAGATGAGGCAGGAATTTGAGATTCGGAGGATATCTGATTTTTTTTAAATTGGGATTTCCTCTTCAGGCTCGAGGCTCGAATTCCCTTTTTATAACTTATTATCTAGAGGAATCCTTATTACAGAGGCATTATTTCTCTCCTCTTTACAAAAAATATTTTGTTCAGGATTGACTTGACTTTAGCAATCTTGAACAAAAATCTTTTTTGTTCTAATTGCAATTGAATGAAAAATCCAATTATTTAACTCTTTTGTGCAAATATTCACATATTGTGTTATTGTAAAAATATAAAACGACAAACAAAATTATTTCTTATTATTTTAATAATTAATAATTGTGAAATGTTAAATAGGTTTTGAAAACTCCATTTTCCATTAAGTCCTCATTGTGCAATTTCATGATAAACATGTAATACTTATTATAAATACAGGGTGGGCCATAAGTATCTTTCTTTTTTAAATTAACATTTGTATAAAAAAGAAAGATACTCATGGCCCACCCTGTAGAAGTACTATATTTACTAAAAATATTTACGCTGTAAGAATTATGAAAAATTGTGAATTGACATAAGAACATTTGTATTTGATCAAAATGATTTATAGATTTATAGTTCCCTTTGGATTGAGATGTAAATTTAAAATTATAAATTGAGGACTTGAAGAAATTTGAGTGAGGGGAGAATTGTATAGACAATGGGCAATCAACCGGAGTTTCCAATTCCTCATTAGGGGATTTTCGGCGGGGAGGTCGGCGGCTCATCGAAACCACGAAATCCAATTTTAAAGTGAATGCCTTCATTTTTCGCTCTGACACGTCGTCGACATTTGAGGGAAGGGTTGCGTTTGTTAATCTAATTTCACTTGTCAGTTATCCTCGCGGGGATTACGGGGACCGGCTTTTTATTTTCTCCCAGAATTCCACGGGTATTTCGCATATATATCTCCTATAGATCGTGAAGAGCCGGAGAGAACATTACGTTTCTAGAGTTCATCCCTTTTCTAGCTCATGGAATCGGGGACGAAAACCTTCTCAAAAGAGTAGTTGGAATAATGTAAAAGGGAGACACCGAAATTCGGGAGATGAAATTCACAGACCTGCGGTGAGGCACGTATGAATAACCATGGAGATGGAGACAAGGGACCCAAAGATTCATCCCTTCCCTCATTTTATTCTCTCTTCAATATCTGCGGTTCCTCCTCACAACAGTCCATGAGATTCAATAAGGTTTTTTACCCAATGCAAACAACCATTTGTCCCGTCTGTCTTCATTATTGTCACTGACCCTTTGAGTCACTCCGCTGTTTGCGGAGTTGTTTGATGGGAATTGGTAAAATATTTAAATGATATGGATGGGATAGGTCGGGCTCATGAGAGGTCGAAGTGAAATGTGAAGAGATTTCTTTATTTGGCCCATAAATCAGGAATGTATAATATTAAGGAGAGAGAATATGCGTGGATGGAATGAGCCCTAAGAATATTGTTTTATGAATGTATGAGAATGGAGGAAGAATGAGTCAAAGGGGACGATTGGATTCGATGACTCCTCGAGAAACCCGTGTGGATCCACTCGGAGACACATCTGAATATAGGAAAGTTGTATGGGGGGATTTGACTTCCTCTCCAAAAGGATATATCTGTACTACGACGTACTATCTCTTCTCTGTTTGGGTTCGGGCGATCGATGTGGATGTCTATGTAAATGAGATCGATTCCCGTTTTCTTCTCCCCGCCAAAGATGTTGTGGAAAGGAGACGTTGAGGGCTTTTCATTAATTTCCCCTTTTGTCTCCCTTCGTCTTCGAACCTCCGACCGAGGAAGGGAACAAGTGCCGAAAAATTGATACGTGTGGAGAGGCGAGCTAATTGAGAGAACAAATACCCTACAGCTTTTTCTTCCCTTTCGATTCATCAAAGGGCTCGTCGGGGCCTTCATGGAAACTTTCCGCTTATTACGCTTTTCCCCAGTCTCTTTCTCTCAAACTTCTCCCATTCACCAACGTGTGGTTTTTTACAGTTCAATTTGTAATTTTTCCCCGCAATGTAATTGAAAAATGCACCAAATGATTTTGAGTCGGTTTGGGTTGAACGGTTTCTCTACCGATATGTATGGTATATACAATAAGTATTATAGTGAATGGATGGAATTGGATGAAAATGATTGTAAAATAAATTTGGAATGAAGGATTAAACGAATTTTATTTAGAAGGATGATGACTGAGAGTTGGAAGCGATTAGCCTATAAAGGGCCGCTATAGACAATCTCCTCAACCATTGTTGTGTCAAAAAATAGAGTCGTAGGGAGCATAAATGGTCGAAGCTAGTAAATCACCGAAACCCGGATGAGTTCGGATACTTTTTAGTTCCCCTTTATTAAGCGGAGAGAAAAGGAACGGAGGGGCTTCTCCAAACAAAAGGACGGCGATTCCGAGGGGGTGATTTCACACACAATGGCCCTAACACGTGACCACTGTTTATGTTGACTTTTTGCTGTTCTCGTGTCAATATCGTCTCATTTATCATCTTCCGTCCGCTAAATTCGGGGTGGATGGAGATGAGGGGAGACGCCCAAATGAGTCCTAAAACTCCCTAAAATTCCAAACCCCACCACCATTCGTTTCCCTATTCTCCGCAATTCCCACCAATTCAAACCAATAGATCCCGAAAAATGAAACAGTCATTCTTTATTAGCTAAATCCTATCCCTCCGATCATCTCTCTGAGTTGTTTCCCCATTTTTACCCGTCCGCTCTGTTCAATAAATCCTCCGTTCATTCACTCAAAATGAAATGAAGAATTTGGGTACATTATACGTTATAAAATACGTTATATGGTATTTTGTATTATTCGGACATATTTGAAATGAGATCTAATGTTATACAAAAGCATGGCAATGATACTTTACCTAATCGTCTCACTTCCTCGCTACACTTTGAGATACTTCCGTATCAATAAATTATGTATTTTGTCAGTTTCCATTCTTCTCGAGGCTTATTGTACAAATTCTTTACTCCCTGCCTCCAGACTCTTTTCAAATCATTGTACAAATGAAGTCATGTATATGAGAATTCTTTGAGAGTCAATTGATAAAATGCAGATGAATTTGTTCCTTTACAGTTTTTGACTTCCCTTGTTCGGGAACGGACCATTTATTGATGCACTAAACATACTACAAAACATAGAGATTGTCATAATAAAAATATCCAAATTCTTTTATTTTGTTGACTCATGAGCGAAAAATGCGTATAATGCCGTTGGTATTTATTATGAACTAGGCATTTAAGATCCAATTTAAAAGTAGTATTTGCAAAGATGTCAAAAGTAAGCATACAGCCCCACTTCATCTGTCTCATGCACTATGTGATGTTGATGTTAAAATGATGATGTAAGGTCCTTCTCCGCCCATCTCAATGGCCCTCAGCTCAAGTGGTGAATTTCAAAGGGTGAGGAAATGAGAACGAGGACGGCGTCGGTCCATTCACACAACACACTGCCTGGAAAGTGGCCAGAGAAGGCCGAGGAGATAAAAAAGAGTCAAAAGGGAATTTTAATATGTTGATCATGCATTCTGGTTCTTTGATTAAAAATTCAAATTTACCTGCTCCAACTTTGCTACCTGTGTTGAATCCACCCGTCGGTCGTTTTTTTCTTCTTCCGCAGAGCCTCATTCTCATTCAGGGGCGAACCCCTCTAATTGATCCTGAGACCAGAGGTCCAGATCTGTCAACTCACCTGTTACTCCCCGCATTCCAGGATGACCAATGCCCGGGCTCCCCTTCTCCAAATGGAGTGAGGAATTCTTTTACAACTTCCTTCCTTCCCCTCATTTTCCATTCTTCTCGGGGAGGAGATGAGAAAACCTCAGAATTCACAACGGCCCTTTACTCCCGAAATCACACTTTTACTCGACATTCCTCCGTTGGTGAACTTCTTCATTGGCCTTTATGTTCTCCGATATGTTTTACATCTCCTTGTATTTGTGGATGTGGTGCAGTTGATGCATTGATGGAATTTGATATCAAATTCAATTTTTATATTTGTTTCAATGTCATTTGAAGAAAATTGAGAATGTATGGGCATGAATATATATTTATTTATTGTGTTTTGTGGCTTAGGTTGTGAAGGGATGAAAAGATGAGGAATAAATTGTATATGAACCAGTGGCATGTTAGGGAGTTGTTTTATGTAAAATGGAGGTGTATTTACAAGGCTCTGGTCTGTTGTAAAATTTATTTTGATTTGTAGACCGAGCGTGTTGGGTATTTTCCTCAAGAACCTTCCTGTGAATCGGAGGGCGGAGTGATCCCCGTACATATGTACGAGTATCTACTGGTGTAATTGAAGAATGGAAAAGAAGATGAATAAAATGGAATCTTCATCCAACGCCGTTCCCCCTTCCTTCGCTCCTCGGAGAGTTGACAATAAATGAGCACGTAGCGGAGTTTGAAGTATAGGTTAAACTCCTCTTCTCCCCCTAAATTAATTGTTGGAGACCTCGAGGAAATGATGGAGATGATGATTCCACAGCCTCAACGGGGAAAAGGCTATAATTTGAGAAATGAAACGAGGGACTGGCCAGGGTCAAAGTTTAAAATGGACCCGGGGGCGACGACGCACCTGCCTGGCCGCTTCTTCAACTGGTTTCCATCGCCAAAGGGTTTCTATGATTGATACGATCCCCTCTCCTCAAGGGACCCGTTCGCCTCCTCTCCAGAGTCACATTAACAAAATTGTGCTCCGAAATTCCGAATTGTTCCTTGCCTACGCGGCCGAGGGACTTTTTTCCTCAGCCTTTATATATACATATCTCTCCCTCTCTTCGGATTAGCTTACCCATTCTACAACTTTTTTTTCGCACGGGCGAACCGTCTAATAAAGATTCTATTCTGTGAGTATAGGAAGAATGTGTATCATAGCCGATCCAACGGCCCCAATGTCTTTTATCTCCTCTTGGCCTTATAGTGAGACCCAACGGTTGAAGATAATGCTAACGACGGCCTCCATGTGAGTTTGAGGGAGACTCGAGGAAGGGTTAATTTAGAGGAGAGAGCGGGGACGTGGTAAATGAAATGAGAGATACGAGGTTGAATAGAAGGAGGTTCCGCTGCCCGGTTCGCCAACCATTAGGGAGAATTACTCAAGACCACGCGCGGAGTGACGGGAGAAGACCCGGGTTCCCTGAGAGGCGGATTCGGAACCCTCCCTCCTTCTCACAGCCACCAACGCAACGTGGAGGGATCAAAGGATCAAACTTGGAACGAGACTCATCCTCTTTCCCTACATCATCTTTCCCAGTTTCTCCATCTTAATTTTGGCAATTCATAACCGACCTCGTGAATTATTGCTGTTTGTGTTGGAATCGGAGAAAAGGATACAATTTCCCATCATTGAACCGCAGAGCTGAATGAATTTCTGGGCAAAGATGACTAAAATATAAATGAAGAGTCGAGAGCGTACGGTGGAGTAAGGTCCTCGTAAGTCCCTTGAAAAAGACAGTAAAGCGTGAATGGAAGAAAAGTGCATCGCTGCCGCCGTGGCATGGAATGAATGGGAAAGGAGAAAAAAGGGAGAGAATAAAAGGAGGGCACAGGACGATGATCATATAGGCAGTAAAAGGGAGGAAAAAACCATCGCTTTGATGAATAAAACATGAAAAAACTGCAGTCCGTTTTGAATAAAAGCCAGGGGAAGAAAAGTGCAAGGGCTCCCAAACACACATCCACACACATACACACACACCACACACAATCTCACACAAATGATGTGCTCAACTTTGGAGCCAAGTAGCCCAAAATTCCACTTTTACCTTTCTCAGACTTTTTCACTTTGAGCGGAAGAAGTTTGGGAAGGAAAATACTTTTTACTTAGGAAATAATTTCAACAAAACCCATCTCTCCTTCTTCATCCAGTTTTCACTGCCTGAATATGAATAATGCATATTGCTTCTACTAACCCGATTCAATTCAGTTTCGCAAAATTTATTTTAATTCGCGAAATGAAGATCTTAATCCTTTTCATTAGGTCTTAGTAATAAAAACGCAAGGATTTTATTAGCTGTGGAGTTCTTCCATTGGAAATAAAAACTTGTACAGGATTCCTTGCTAATTAGAATATTTTGGTCAACTGAATTTAAATTTATGTACATAAATTCATTTGAATCTAAATTCCATTACCATATTTCCTTTTAGTTGGCAATAAAAGAGATTGTTTAAGGGGGAAAGAACTCCTTGGTTCATAAAAGTTTAATAAAAGGTGGAGCAGCGGTTAATGGAGCAGGACCGAGGGAGGGTTGTCGCAAATGCCGGAGCGTCACCCTGCACTTGGATAAAGTGGGGGAATCCACCGAGGGATGTCAAATGTCTTCATTGTTCCTAATCATGGGTCATGAGGGTGGACCATAAAGCGGAGTGGAGATCCCGACTCCAGAGGGTTCGTCCGTTGAGGTTGACCGCAGTGCCATAAAGGCCCGCCTCTTTGCCTACCTTCCCAATTCACTCTGGCAGGGATGGGCTTGGAGTGATTACGAAGGCGGAGAAGATCCTTTATTCATTTAGCAAAAGTGAGGTAAAGGTAGACGGAGAGGTTAGTTAGGGACTTGGCGCTAATGCTAAAAAGGATCCACGATCCATCTTCCAAAAATTCCAACCCTTTCCTCTCAGCATGGATCCTATTGTGAGGGATGTGAGTATGTAAATGCACAAAGTGTTGTATAACCTTTTGATACATCCACTCTCTGACCAATAATTGTTTTTCGAGGAGGAGACGAAGAAAGATTAAAAGCTACATTTCCTTACTATTAAATAGGATGAATGAAGTTTGCAGTATTTATGAACCTGTTGGGGAGAGTGAAAATCCTGCGATAACTCTTTTGGCTCAATTCTCTCAAGGGGCTGGCCATTTCAAGATTTACCCAAAGTGGTCGAGATGAGGGTAAATTGGTGAGTTTGAGCATAATGAGGAGTAAAGGTTCATTTAGGAGTAATTTTGGCAAAGGGTGGAAGTGTATTGGGGTGAGAAAGAGCGAGGTAAGAGATGGTTATTAAGGGAAGGATTTATTAGCCGTGTGGATCGCCAGCCCTGTGTTGTCCGCGAAGAAAAAAAGGTTAAAAAGCATCAATCAAAGGCAAGGTGTGTCGAGGCGACTCTCGCTCAGTCAGTGGGTTCGAGAGGAATCTTCTCTCATGGTAAAAAAGGGGACTTGTGCGGTGGATCTCACGAGGCAATGATAACTTTCAATTACTCCATGTGTGTATGTGTGTGTGTGTGTTGATCCGAATGGTCTGAGGGAGAGGCTCGTTCAGGTGCCTCCCACCCACTTGTTGACCCCGGTGGGGGTGACCTCATGGCCACCCCCGACAGCCCCGATCTTTTCTTGGCCAACCCATCAAGGCCATCAAGCCTTCTTATCCTCCAACATCTTTTTCCAATTTTTTTACCTCTTCGCCTCTCCCGAAAGTCATCCTCAATCCAACGTACCATCCACACACATCCTATACGCTCCTTTACATATAAACACATATTCTTGTGCAATGAACACATACTTAAATATATTAGATATTTCATACGCGTATCATAGCGAGATGGTCTGGGATGGTATAGCAAGAGATGGATTGAACTCATCGCACACTCGTTCGCTTATTCAGCCCAATGCTACACATCCACTCTGAGCAGACATGAATGAATGGACCTCATCTCGCCCGTCTAGAGATCACCTTCTTCGATTATACGCTCCTTCCTAATGGATAAATGAACAAGGGGCTGAAGAAGGAGGAACACACAGGATCACACTCAAAACCAGTGGAACAAATACATTTCTCTCTTTTTGATTAGCTTTCTGTTTATTTCGGTTTCACGACTTTCCACCTATTTCCACTTAATTGGATGGACCGTTAGCCGTCTCGGGAGAAAGAAAGTCGGGCAGTCGGGAAGGTGGAAAAAAGAGGGGAACGGAGATAAGCCGAGGAGCCGAGGAGTCGATGTACTCCGGCCGCCCCTATAATTTATGGAGAATATGCACATACATTATTTCCGCCGCAATGTTGCGATACCCTTACGCCGCCTTCCCTTTGTGGAATCATTGTGTGGCCTGGACAGTCAAGAGAAGGACGACCGTAAGGAAATCCCACACCTACGTCTAAAATCCTTCCGGATCCATTCAACGAAATTCCCTACTTTTCCCCTCCCGGACGACAACGACCCGAATGGCTCCCTCGCAATTCTTTCTAACTAACCCTTCCTTCAAAATAATAAAATTTACCTTATTCACAATCATCATGATGGAAAAGTATTATTTGCTCTCATATGCAATGGAGATCCTTTTACTTTTATTCCACTTTATACTAAAGGAGAATAAAACTAAGGAAAAATAAGCCAGCCAGTAAAATCAATCTAATGTTTAAATATCTTGTTGTTCATAATAAAATATTATATTTAAAAAATGATCGAATTTAATGGATGCCAGAAAACGCGAATTGTTAATAGTTAGAGCAACGTAATTGTGAGTGTATTTTATAATTTTTGGGAAAAGGTTCGAAACCGGTGGACAAGTATTGTATTCTAGGGGAATTCGGGGTACTTATTCGCGTTCAGGTCACGTAGTTCTCCGTCTCAGTTTTTTTCCCTTCGTTCACTCTTCTCGTCGGTCGCCTCGGCGTAACTCGGCCTCCACATAGAAGAACTCGAAGGCTCTCCTTTTATTCCCTATATATGCCGTCGTAGTTGAGATGGCTCAAAGTCTCACAAACAGGATTCCCTTATATCTCTCTCTCCTTTTCTTAACACATCCTTCCCAACGAGGTCTCGGGAGCCTAAGAGTCTAATCTGTAGGAGGAAGTGGAATTGGAGCCTACGAATACTAAAAAACGGGAAATTCATTCTTCTCTTATACCGAATTCACCCTTATATTAACTACACCATCCAAATAACTAGTGTAATATTCCCCAAACCATGTAACGTCTCTTTTGAAAAATTGTATTAGAAGAAGCACTTGGCCACCATCGTCGTCATCATCATCATCACTTGTATGATAGAGGGGCTTCTTCCTATGCACTAATATCAACGTATGATGATTCTGGCTAAGGTACACACAAGTTGATATTCTCGGTCTCGTCATACATAGTTTATGTGCATAGTTTATTCTCCAGTCGGAAGCTATACATAATGGTTCTATAGCCGACTTGAGATGTCTGAGATGGTATGTAAAATGTATGTGTACATGGACACACGTTCGTGGAGATCCTTTCCACTTGACTAGAATCTAAATAAAATGAGGCTACATGGACTAACATGATAGTAGGAGTTGGGTCATGAGCATGGGCTAACCATTCTACACTCAAGTGGCGTGCAGGGAGAGTTTCGGGGTTTCGGACGAGGACGAAGAAGGAAGAGATAAAAAGAGGAGCGTGAAATCCCAATTTCCCGCATTCAATCATCGGATTAGGAGAGGTTAAACGAGAAGGCGAGAGAAGATGAGTGAGGAGACCACAAGGAGATGAAGGAGGAAAAGAAAGGTGAGTTTTCGAGTCGGCCGAAGGGAGTGCCAGGAATGCTACCCTAAACAACTTCAGCTGTTGCCACGTTTGGTTCCAAGGTTCCACGAGGACTTTTTCCAAATATTGTCAATTGTTCACGAACATGTTCATTACATGGAACAACGACTCGAACCATTCATCCTTCATCTTCCCTAACGAGGGCTCAGAATAGAGGAAATTAAAACTATTAAAGATTAAATAAAGTAAGAATGAATGTGGAGTTTAGGAAAACAATTGAGGTTAGAGGGCTTATATAACTCCAGCTCAAATGGCTCTATGGCGAGTGAGAACAACTCTCATATTCTTATACCTATTACGATATTACACATTTCGTGTAGATTCCTTTTAATACTTCCCCGCTCTTATGAAGAAATAAAGGGTTGGTTTTTTGAGAAGGAATTAACATGTTTGAAACTGAGAGTTTTCGTTCCTTATTCTCAATCATAATGTTGGAGCTCTTAAGCCCAAAACATAGTGTTTATAATTCCTCATTTCTCCTCTCTCTATTTGAGAAGAGGAAATGTTCATTAGGAGGAAAGTGTAAGCAAGAAGGATTTTCTAAACGATTATGCTTCTTCGTACGTGTGGAGGGACTCAAGGGATATTTTCCACTACAAAACTAATAAAGATAAAACTCGTGTGCATGTATGAAATTCCTCATTTCGAATCATTATTCTTAAACGGGAGATACTCCATATAAACTCCCTTGTTCTTTAACAACAACTTTACCTCAATTGCCTATAATGGGAGTGCTCGCTTATTTCTCTCCACACACCTGTCCCTACATAACTACTGTACATGGGGGTAGTTATAGAGGACATAAGTCAAATGGGTAGTTAAGCAGTTGAAGTATTCCAAATGTTGAAATTTCATCGTGTGGGAAATCTCGTGGAGGAATCGGTCGCGATTCCGATCAAATCAAAACTCCTACCCTTCAGTCTGGGACCACTGGGAAAATGAAATGGAGACGGGAGTGTTTAAGGGCACGTGGATGGGCGAAAGAGATAATAATTACAAGGGAAAATGCCGAATCATACTTTACTACTCCCACAGGCGAAGAGAAGAAGTGAAGAAGGAGAGGCAAAGTACATATAATCCGACCCTGCACACTCAATTTACCCATTAGCTCCCACAAAAAGATCCCTTCGTCCGTCTACCTTCATTCAACTCCTTAAAGAAGAAGTCAGCAAAGAATTGAGTCTACAATTCACTCTCATCTGTCCAAACTCCAATACATCTCTTTTCTCCCTTTCTCAAAAATTACCTCCAATGGAGCTTTCTTACCCAATATTTCAAAACATTGGATCATGAACTCGTTGAAAAGGGCAGTTGTGAAGATACGAAGTAATGCAAGTTATATGACTTACTAATTGGAAGTTAATTGCTAAATGTACTATGAGTGAATTTTAATATTTGAAAAGTAAATAATGGAAAAAGCCCTAGAGCTCCTCACAGCATGACTCTTACTATCACTTTTTTGAAAGAAACAAACAAGTGGAAAAATATTTCATTTGTCACATATTTTTCATTTAAGGTTGATATTTCGTTCATGTTTTGTAAAGTAGCACGGTGGTGATAAAATCCTTGACTCACATTTTTCAACTTCTCGAGGAGATTCCATAATAATAATAAACTTTTCCCTCCGTTCCTCCACATCTACAAGAATATTTGAAAAAGGTTTAATGGGAGCTAAGAAGTTCTTTGTTAAGTAGATGTTTGGGAGTTAAATACCATTTTGCTCTTGTACGAAAAGCCTGTAAGGCTTTTGTTCCAACGAATTATGTAGGATAAACAAAGGATATTGTAAGAGATGAATTGTCTTTTCAATAATACTCATATGTGTATAAGAAAAATTAAGGGGAATCTCCGTCCCTTTCTTCTCCACGTACAATTCATATTTCCTCAATTACTAATCTCCGTCTGTCTCCTTCTTTTTCCCCTTAATTAATTCCCTTTATATACAAAGTATCAACGAACCTCCTTATAAGAGTTTCATTAAACTCCCTCAGTTTACAAACAACTCACACACATCCACACACTCCATCAACATTTGAATATATTTGTATTTATATATGTGCATATATTAGGGAGAAATTAGGAATGAAGCTCAGGAGCCTAGCTGGAATTTTATATACTTATAAATTAATGAGCCTGCAACAGCCAGAGTTCATTTAGCCTTCTTATTTACAAGTGGGGATTGATCATACATTGCAATTCACCATTTGATTGCGTCTCATCATAAATACTAACGCATATAAATACATATAATTTCCTTGGATCATCAATGTGTGTGGAAGAGACTTTGAATCCTTTCCATTGTGAGATTAAAAAAGTGTTAGTTGAAGTAATAAAAATACTTTGGCAAATCTCCTCAACTCTTAAACCATTCCTTGTATTCAGATACACGATACTCATGTGCATGGGTTATATGAAAGAAAGCGAGAAGAATGAAGGAAGAAAATTCTTTTCATATAATGTTGATACGCAATAGTGCGAAACTACTTTGTGAGAATTAATGGACATAGCTAATATTCTTATTAAGCGAACATTCGGCTCATAAGGAAAAAAGGCTGAGCTAAAAATTATGTTTTTTCTTCCTTCGCCGGCTTTCGACGAAGAAGAAAAAACATGGGGGGGGGGGGCTTCTCTCTCTCTCTCTCAGTTCTCTCTCCGTTCTTTCGGCCCGTCGTGAAAAAACGTTCGGCTCAAATGCATTTTTGGGGCTACGCGTAAAATTTGGATTGAGAAGACGGGGAACGTGAGAGGAATGAATGAGGAGGGGTGTATGGGGAGAAAACCAGAGGCCCGGATCTCCGTACTGGGGGAAGAGAGTATGAGGGAACCCACTTGCCTCACCGACCGCCGGCCCTACCAAATTATTATTCAAGTCTCGATCTTTTCTCTGCCTGCCTCCCTGACGTCACTTTTCGATTTCTCGCTCCTGTCCTCCTCAAAGGGGGAAAGGAAAATACTTGGAACAAATTTAAGAAAATTTTCCACTACCAGAGAATTCTCCGCCGGCCCGCCTTAAACAAATCTAACCCTTTTAACGCTACGAAAATCCATCTTGGAAGAATAATCCTCCGCCCGTCATTTGAACATAGGTCTCATCATTGTGCTTGGCCATTACAAGAGATCAATTCTGGGATCCTATCACGGCAGAGATATAATAGGAATATGAAATCCCAAGTTCATTTCACATCAACCCGCAATACAATGTAGGTGAATAAGGCCAAGTTTCCCACGGGTGACGGAGACGATCAGACATGTAGAGACTCTTGTAACCTTAAGTTCGAGAGATCCCTTTGGATTCAAGGGGTTCGCCCTTCACATCCAAAAACTTACATCGGCCGGTCTAACAGTCTTGTATTCTTTTTCTGAGGTTACAACTACTCTGTATAGTATGTATACATTTCATCTCAACTTTTAACCCGTGGATATGTATTTATATGTATTCATTTAATACATAGTTCGTATTAAATGGTATATATAGAAAGTATAGATTTACGAATCCGTCTCCTTCATCTCATGAGATCCCTTACACACATGAAGGGGAAGGAAAAGAAAGAGATTTTTTGCCTCCTCCAGGTGTTTCAAGTTTTTCACCTTTGTGCTGAGGCCGTAGGATCATGAAAAAGGGGAACCTTAAGAACATTGAAGGGACCACGGCACCCTTCACTCCCAACATCTACACAATTACACAACATACACACATGCATTATTGTATCCCCTTCCATGAGAAACGGTGGAAATGAAATAGAAGAACGTCCGGATCGTCTCCCCATATTGGGATCTGATACGGACCCCTTTTTCATCCTCGCTCTGTTTTTTTCTCCCTCGTGTTCCAAGAAAATGGACTCAGGTCCCTGGACTGTTAACTGCCATGCAAAAATGCGTATAAAAATTCCAGAGGAGAGCGTAATGGTAGAAAAATCCCGGAGGATTGAAAATCAACCCTCCCTGAAAACTTCACAGCTCCATGCATATTCACATTGGTGCGGTAGAGAGGAACCAATGCCCGGATCATTCCATGGTTATTGGAGAATTGTTGAACATGAATCTCTGAATTTCCGTCACCCCTCAAGATGATTGGAAATGTATGTGTTGGTAATGTAGTTTTCACTCAACTGCCCTTTCCTCCGTCTGCCCCTTGGACGGAATTGTGAAAGACCTTTATCCGAATCTCTTCCCATTCGCACAATTACAAAAGAGGTTTCGATGAGAATCGAAGGGGAAAATCCACTACCCAGAGAAATAACGAATAACTCCCTTTACGGTCTCCCTTTATGCAGAAATCCTTACAATCACAATTAATTGTATTAAATACTCACATAAGTATATATTATATAAACATCTATACCTATAGAACTATGTATTAGATTAGAACTATAGAACTACTATATAATATTATAGATGAACTATTCAGTCGGTGCAAGGAAAATAAATATAATAATTAACTATTGCTATCCAAATGTCAAATCGCTTCTTATTTTGTATACATTGAATGCAAGACAATGGGATGTCTAATGATGTACTATTATAAATATTATTGTGAGTTTATATGTATTTTGAAAGGGGTTGAAAAAAATGCAATATAAATTATAATATGTAAAATCTCCTGAACTTCTCTCAGATTGAGGGGAGACAAAAAACTGTTTTATTTACACACAACGCATACGTTCGTTTTTGTTTTTCTCTGGCCAACAAGACTAGTAATTTCCGCCCGAGACGATTTGGAAAGTTTGGCACAAAAATCATTATTATTTATATTTCTTTTCTTACCGGGACTCGATCTTGCGTTGAGCGTAGATTTTGCTCTCGTGTCTGGTGGAATGATTTCACTACACAATTAACACTGTACGAATCACTGTACAACACTCTCGGTTCTTCCTGCTCGGACAGAATGGGGGTTTACGCGGTTCCTTAAAGAATAAAATGTAAGGGGATTGAAGGGCAGCTTCCAGCAGTTTTCTTTCTCTCAATATAATAATATTGTAAATTATTATTATTATAGTAGTAGTAGATAGTAGTAAGTTATAGTTTTTCAAAAATTGTAAATTCCTCGTCGAAATTCCACCGGATATTCCGGCCACTCGTTATATAGATTCAGTCCTCTTATTCGTTTCGGTAGTGGGGGATCAAAAGTGGGGGAAATTGTTTGTAAGGGCGGAAATCTTAAATCAAAATAATAATAATAATAATAAAATTAATATAATATAATAATTATTATTATTATATTCAGAAGGGATTGAAATTAATAATAATAAATTTTCTGTGTGTTTCAATGGGCCGCGGCAAGGGAGTTGTGCTGGTGGGGCTGCGGCGAGAGCATTGGAGGACTGTGAGGTGACATATGGTGTTGGCCGTACATTTGACCCTCGATCATTCCTTCTTGACCTGGCAGAACATTCGGTGGAGTCATCCGTTTTTCCTTTTGTCGTCGGTTGCAGAACCAAACGCGGACGACTTCCTTCTCAAGCTATTTAACATCATTTAAAGACAATTAACTAACTGAGTTCCTGTTCATTTTTATATTTTTCTAATTCCTCTCTCACAAATATCTATCTCCTATTGATTTATCCTTGTTTCAAAGGAGGGGAATAATGTTACCTGCAGGGAGTCGGCAAGGGCAGTAATCTCTTGAGCGGAGGGTTTCGGCTGCTTGTGGAAATGTTGCTCCAAAGCTCCTTTCACCGACACTTCAATCGACGTTCGTTTCTTCCTCTTCCTCCCTTGTGCTGGTAAAGGAAAAATGGGGAGTTTGACTCAGAGTTGGAAAAATATTTTTCCATCGTATATAAAAAATGACCCTTAAACTTCCTCAAGCTGACTTTCATCTCATGAGGAATGGGAGGAATAAGTGGGCTTGGGATTTTCAATATCCCAAATGGAAATATTTGTCTTCACTTCACCTATTCTTTCCCATTATTCATTTGCTCAATGGATTCTGATTCTATTTGCCTTCTTATTCAATGGTCATTTGCGGTATCGTTTTTTCACGACCTTATTTCCTACCATGATGGACTTGATTTTAAACTGAAGTTTTTTAAGATTGCAGGTAAAGCGTTTAAATCATAATGAGCCCTTTCATATTGGGTATAGTTCAATAAGATAATGATGTGATTACATTATCTCACATCTTAATTCCTCCTTTAATCCACCTCCTTTTCACGGTTTTACTTAATTGTTGTTTAACTTGTCTTTAAATGTTATATAATGAGCATTTATGACCAACAGTATTCTATAATTTTATTGTTTTAGAATTAATTTATAATTTAATTTGAAAAATGATATTTAAAAGACTTTTTAACTATTTCTTTTACTTTTCATTAACTGCTTTAGAGTGTGAAATTGGATTCAGACATCTGGGAGCTTCATTTCGCTTTTCATTAAGTAAATGTAAATTGTGAGATTTTATCATGAGTGGTTGAAGAGTGCAAAAGGTCGACTCAGGTGACTGTTTTATGGAGAAACGAATAAAAAAAAGTGCGGATTGGCCAAGTAAGGGAGAAGGAAGGATGTAAATAATCTCAAATCCATTTGTTATCACAAGGTGACTACGCGTGTGGAGAGACGCAACGTAGGAATCCTTGTGTAGAAGGTAAAACCTTGTAACAGCCTCTCAAGAGAGTAATAAGAGCGTATTGGCCAAATTTCCCTACATCCACCAAGAGAGTCTTCCCAGGCTCTTCGATTTCAATCCGGTTGTGATGAGAGCAAAGAGTTATATGAAATAATTGGGGGGGTTTGTGTACGGCGGTTGGGTCCTAACCTGGGCCAAAGGATTCACTTTACCAGCAATTTTGTCGATAGACGTGGGTGAGCCCGTCGTCGAGTCCGCCTCCTCGAGCCATTTCTGTAAAAGTGGTTTCAACTTGCACATGTTCTTGAAGCTCAGCTGGAGTGCCTCGAATCTACATATCGTCGTCTGGCTGAAGACATTCCCGTACAGAGTCCCTGCAATCAACCATACAAGAATGAGTATAGTCATTCTTACATAAGCTCCTTAGGGAAAAACTTAAATATATTTATATGATGATGAAAGAGAAGCTTTAAGCTCAAAACCATCTTTGTGGTTTTACCAAGATCGAGAATTTAATTTCTGTTGGAATATTAAATACACCTTGAGCATCTACAATATACAGTACAACTATCCTCAACTATTCGGATATATTATATAATGTGGAGATATATGTAAATATATTATATATAGTAATGTGGAGATATATGTAAATATATTATATATATAGTAATGTGGAGATATAAGTATGTATCTTAGATGATGAGCTTTGTATTTATTATATTTTGAGCATTGGATTTTATATGTTATTATGCAGCAATGAAAGGAGTGAGTTATAGGGAATATAAATTATAGGGAATTGTTACCTAAAGCTAGTCCAACATCGGCTTGAGTGAATCCAAGTTTGATTCTCCTTTGCTTGAACTGTTTGGCGAAGGCCTCGAGGTCATCAGAAGTCGGAGTTTCCTCCTCGAGCTCTCCGCCCCGGACGTCCATGATCCCCGACCCTGGCGAGGAATTGTGCAGGTCACGGAGGGAAGGGTGGATCCCACCTGAGCTCATCAAGTCTAAAATGTTAAATGGGCTCATGAAGTTGATTGGAAGGATAACTAACTAACATGGTAACTCGGCTCCTTACCCGGATTCGGGAGCATGCCATTCATAGAGGGATAGTGGTGGTGATGGTGTTGGATCGGCGACCCTCCATTCAGGTAAGAGTTCGACGACCATGGATGATGGTGCTGACTGGAGGATTGGGATGCTGCGGCAGCCGCAGCGGCCGCCGCCGCCGCCGCATGATGATGTTGATTATTACTCGAACTCGTCGGGGGCGGGGGAACATTGTGATGACTGTGAGGGTGATGGGGAGGGAGCGGAGGAGACGTCACCTTCACAACACAAATTTATATATCGTTTATATTAAGCTGAGAGAAGACTCCTATGGCGCGAAGGTTAATTAATTAATCTTAACCTTCTTGAGTCAGGTTAAGTTGGGGAGAGTTTGATAAAAGTTTGTTCATAAATGCGCGCCCCTATATTTCATCCCGGTAGTAAAAAGATAATAATGAATGGGAGGAAGAATGGATATGGAAATGAGGAGAGATTCGGCGTGATTAAATGCATACCTGTCCCCAAGGGTCCCATGGATTGTGATGATGATGAGATTGCATCAAATACTTCATTTCTTCGTTACCATTCCCGGCTCTGAAGTCCATCATTACCCATAAGGGATTGGAAGAGGGGGAGGAACGGTCGAAGTCGGGAAAAGTCCCGGGTAGCCGACCAATCGTTAAAGCTGGTGCCCACTAACTGGAATTAAACGTTAAAGTCACTGTTAAATTACATTAATAATTATAATTGGGATATTCCCAGGTCAAAGCATGAATTGATGTCTGTAGTCATAATAGGAATAGTTGATAGGTTCTTTATTTAAATATTGACTCAACGATATTAAAAGTCACTCCGTGTTGATTCAATGGCTCCAATGTTGTGCATAAAAAGTAGACTCAACGCGTGTGGAGTGAAAAAGGGCTAAACGAAGGTGGCTCGAGCTTCTTAGCACATTGAAGACGAGAAAATAGTGAATGGAACTTCTCGAGAGATTTTTCCCTATCTTTCCTCCTCATCGCGTGTATCTACAATTTGCAATTTTTCAGGTGGGAGCCCGAGATCCTCCGATATCATCGCCCCAGGGCGATAAGACGGAACAAATGAGTGAGGAAGTTTGTTGGACGTCGTCGTCGAACCAGGAGCGAGCCTCCGTGGAGGAAAATCAGACCAATTAGCCATCAGTCCGCCGATTTCCCGAGATAGCTCACGCATTCCCATCTCACTCGGAGCCTTCTCATCAGACTCGCGAAACACACACGCTGAAGCTCGCCTTGCTCCTCCGCTCGCTCTCTCAAGAAGCGTGGAGTTGTGTGACTCCGTGGATAAGACACCTTTGGCCGGCCTCCGCGGCTCCCAACTTCCTCCGCCCTTATCACCGCCCCATCACTCGTTAGCAAATTACTTGGAAAATGTAGTGAAAACGAGATTACAAACTCCAGAGAAATCCCTATAACAAACAGAGTTCAACCGAGTGGACGTTTAAGACCCCTTCCGACTCCGTATGATCATTGCGTCACTTCAACTTTAAACCCTTCATCGTTTCCCAATAGCCTACAAAGTCCATCATTCACAAACTAATATACTTTATGTTGAAAAATTTTATTCTGCGTGAGCTTTATACACAAAATGTACATAAATTAATGGTGGGTAAATGGGAGGATTTACCAAATACTAAATGCAAACAAATACAATACCTGTATGTCAGGTCTAATTACCTACCTGCTTTTGGAAAATGATTTTTTATCAATCGGGGTTGAAACGTCTCTTTTGGTTCCCTTAATGTGTCTATCACATTTAGTCAGATATTATGAAACAATTTGTGGGTCCGAAGTGAGGAAAACTCTTCACCGTTTCCTCTCATCATTAACCGAAGTGTTTTACTCGAGAAGATAAATGAAATGTGTGTACTGTGGGCATGTGTGTGGGTCCATAAAATAATGAGGTTCGGAGGGCGGATGGAGTAGATGAGGCTAATTGACCCACGCCACGTCCTCGACTTGTTTACGTTCTGAGAGCCATTTGGGCCTAATGATGATTCTCCACTGCGGAAGCATAGTCGTTCAGTCTCATCTATATCGTCCCTTTACTTCCGTAATATTCCACCTTAATTGGGGAACCTGGGGAATCCGGAGTCGAGATAAATTAGGCGGGAGTGGGGGAAATTCTATATAATAAACCTTCTACTTAATGTCTTCATCAGCCCCGAAGAGAGCGGCAATTAAATGGGGAAAGAGACGATGAGGAGAAATAAAGCATTATATGGGGAAATCTGTTCAACAACCCTCCATCGCCAACGGCTGTAGGCAAATATACGAGAGAAAACACAAGTGTGACTTTTCAATTGTCAACAGTTTTTTTTATTAATTGAGTTTTAATTCCCTCTCTCGCTCTCTGACTCCCTCAATCCCCCCGAGTCTGCCTCATTTACTCCTTGATGGGCTAATGAATTAAAAAGTGCTGCAAGCTGTGAAACCAATCCCTACTTTTTAAATCAACTTTGATTAACTTGGAATTCGGGAAAGAAACTCAAAAGTTCACGAGGAAGGAAATTTTCAACCAATAAATAATTTTTTAACCTCTTCCGTCTTTGAGAATTTTGGGGGGAATTTATGTCAACGGAGAATCCATATTCAATATCGAATTAGCTTTTCTTTTATGCATGATTATGTAAGTAGTATTATATGAGTTATAAGCATTTAAGCATTCCATGGATGATGAATATTATTTACATTCAGTTTTATATTGCACCTCAACACGAGCGAACATCCATAGAAAATTTTAATGCTTAAGTTTAATGCTAAGTTTAATATTCCATAAAAATGTGGAAATTTTAAAGGATTGAAAATGACCATTTAAAAAGAACTGACTTACACGTCTATTAATATTTACCGTTCCTCGATGCCTATAAGACTCGAAAGAGGATATTGATGATGGAAATAACCTTATGAGACTTGTGGGAATAAGTTTATGCGTTGTTATAACCTATGGACTCCAACTCCCACCTTTCCGATGACAGCGGGACATTGGAGACGAATAGGCGTGTAATTAAAATAAAATTTATTAACACTTTTCAACACGGGGGTGGAGACAAAAGAGGGAAGGAAGATTTTGAAAGAATATTCATGAGACTCATAATTATTATTCTGTTTACTAGAGAATCCCGTTCATTCCTAAATTATTACAAAGTCAAATTCTTCCACAAAATCCCAGAGGTTCAAACCACATGTTTTACGAATCTACGCCCTTGTCACCCATCTCCAACTACTAAACAATCACCATGCACAAAGTTATTTAGTATGCGCTTATCTTAGGAAAAAAATGGTCCCATGCATATGGATAAATTTCCACAAAGGCCCAAACAACCAAACTGCGAATTATTGCAGTGCGGATGATGAAAAAAAGATAATTTGCACAGCCAGGGCTATCACGCTAATTTTAAAATATCCGTAGTTTTGATTAATTTAATGTTTATTCGGAAATGTATTTATATGCGAGGAATAAATTTGAACATTTGAAAGGTGTTCCATTGAACATACAATTTTCTCATCATCACTCGGAATATTCTTTATGATCCTCGCGAAAGGGGATTTGAATTTCGATAATAATTATGATGACGAATAAGTAAGTTATGGCCCATGAGAGCGGATGGCCGAATTGTGTAGTGGAAATAATGTGAATGGGAAAGGGTGTAAGATTTCCAATGATCCGTGGACGACTCTCACAGATCCCCCCTTTAAATATCTCTGACTGTGAGTGTAAGTAAGGTATTTATGTCTCTCCGAGTAATTTCGGGAGGGTGGAAATTAAAAAAAGGGTTCGGATTTCCATCGGGATTGTCGGAATGGGAGAAGGTGGCTTTCCCGAAGGTGCCTTCATTATTGACTCCAACCCCGCAATTCGAGGCAGTGGAAAAAAATGGGCATTGATATTCAAATGGGGTTTCGGGGCAAGAGAATGCAAAGTATGCATGAGAGGGAAAATAAAGTGAGTTAATAGAAATCTACAGGGTTTGGAATTACTCTTCGTCCGCTTCTATCTCCCTTCTCAGAAGGCCGGAGAACCGAGAGACATTTAATTAAAGAAGACTCAATTTATATCTTCGGCCTCCCCTAATTGTCTTGTTAAAGGGGGAACCCTTCCCGACTCCCCCTAATTTTATTAATTATACCCCTAAAACCAAAAGATAGGAATCGCTCCTTTCAATATCTCATACCCCTTTAATCCGAGTTTAAAACGAAATGTCCGGGTCCGATGAAATCTATACAACTTCACAACAGCCCTACTAATATTTCAATCATCCTTCCATTCCTCCCATAAAATGTCTTTTCTCCTTCCTTCCAGTCATTTACTCATTTCCATTTTCCTATTATCGATAAATCAGACTGGAGGGTTTATCAAAATATGTTACGAGAGCTACTGCCTCCTTAAACAATGTACATAATATGTATACATGCAATATACATCTGTATTATCTGCTGTATTATACATCTAAACAAAAGAAATGATCTATGAATCGTTGTAAATTGGCATGAAATATTGAGCTGGTTTGCAAAAAAGTTTGCAGAGTTTGAAAACCATAATGCGAAAAAGCTGGTCATCATTCACAAGGAAAATTGGAGAGAAATTGAAAATGCTTAATGAACAAAATAAAGGTAAAATGATTCGACTTTTCCTCTGGTTTTTTTCCGTTGGAGTTATTGACAGCAAGGGGATTTTGCAAACTGATAAATATAAAATGAATGAACTGACGTGTGTGTGTTTGTGGGGAAATATTTCGGCGGTTGTTGTTTTTATTGGGCGGGGAGAACCGCGGCGTTCTAAAATGGAGGAAATAAACTCGGGAGCCGACAGTGGAGGACAGGCTACAAATAACGTTAATTTAGATTGATGACTATCGCTTTCTCCCTTCACTCCTCTGCCTCCTCCCACGAAACGCCCGGAACCCGACAGGGATTCATTGGGAGCCAGAAAGGTCACAAATTCCTCAACACTCTCATCATCCAAATATTCGGTTATTAATCCGCCCTTCATTTCTCCATCTCTTCTCATTAATAGGATTAGTTCGGCCCTCATCCCATTCATCATGTCAAGCCCTCTCAATCAGTCAATCACGATAATGCGAACGAGTTTAGAAAGAATGAAACTATTTTGTATCTCGCTTATCTCTCAACATCCTACTGTGAAACAAAGGAAACGAGTTTCGATGCCGCCAAGACCTTGCGAATAAAGAACTTTTTAACTCAATTATAAACTATAAGAACTACACAGGGCTGTCTGTTCAGGCATTAATGCCAAAGTGCTTGTAAAGAATTGACGTTATGAGTTTTAGTTCTACTTTGAACAATTCAAAAAAACACGCCATTAGTCTTTAATGAAAACAAATAGTTAATTATAAAAATACAATTTTAATGTTTACCTCATATGCTTATAAACCTAATTCCTTGACCTTTTATTTGAAGTTTTTTATGCATAAGTATTCTATATTTACAGATATGCAGATACAATTTATATTAAACTAATACTAATACGCGTACTTTGTGAATGAATAGTATTTATTTATTTATTTTACTCTCAAGAGAGATGTCAAATTAATAAGTAGGATCCTTTTCAATCTTTGCATCTTTATTGGAAAGATTTACGAGTGAGAGATTCACGAGAACGCCTCCGAGACTTTGGCAATACTTCCTTCCACATTCCTTCTTCTACGGAGTTCTACGCCCATGGAGAATGAAAAGGGGTTTGTGAGATTGTTGGTTCTAAGTGTGAGAATTCGGCTCTTGCCCTCGCCTCCTTTAATTAGAAGGAAGATGAAGAGATAAGGAGAGTTATAATGGGGACTGTCGCAAGACCCTCGCATGCCCGAAATTTTCACGCTGCCCACACCGGCCCAATTACTAAACTCTAAAGGGGTTCGAACCCAGTAGGATGGATATCACGGGAACTAAATTGAATTACCCTCTGAGACCCATAAACTCTAATTAAAAACTCTCCCCCGTCTCAATAGAAGTCGAACTCCGAAATTCCCACCTACGGACTCATATCATTACAAGATTATCGCCAAACACACACCACCAATTCAGTTCCTTCACATTTCACCTCCCTTCTGATTTCCTTCCCTATTTATTAACGTCTTGTTCATTAACTCCCTAATAATGCCTCAATATTATAAATTATAATACCTATGCGATAGGGAATGATGTAAAGGGAATTGAAAGTTCGTTGAGTATACCAAAAACTCCTGTACCTAGGAACTCTGTATATTGGTATACCCAGGAACTACATATCAGATTGAAAGGGAATTAAGGCCATAAGTCAGAGAGTAATAGAGACACGTAGCAAGGAGAGTCAAACGGAACTCGAAATGCTCTCGGATTGAGACTCGAGTTTTGGAAGGTAATAAGGGCTAAAAGAGGAAATACGTAATATATCTTCACAGTGTGAAAATAATCAATTGGGAAACACGCGATGGCCGTTGACCACGCTGTTGGAACCAACTTCCAATATCCAATGTCCTAAAAATCCACAATGGGGTGAAGATGAGATGAAGGGAATAATGAAAAAATGATGTTGGACATGGCGGATTGCCGGAGGAACTTTTTCAAGTTTATAATAATTACAGAGAGAGAGAGAGATTCGCTCCAACGATGAATCTTCATTGTGTCAGATGGAGGGATTTTAATTCACTTGCTCATCGTGGTGGTGGATTATATGTAATAATAATACGTTTTATATACTAGACATTTAATAGTACATTTGGAACAATCCTCCTCCAACAACATTTTATCCTTTTAACTTCAAAAAGGATTTTCTTGACTTGTAACTTCCTCAGTTTAACAAGTCTTTAAATCATCGTATAATCGGAGACGATTTCTTCCTAAAACTTTCCTATCAGACCCCATAACGAAACTTTCCCATTTAACTTTTAACCTTTTTTCCCTCACGACGATTCCTCGCTGGTTGGAAAGGAGACGTAAAGTTAAAGTGCGAAATTAACGAGCCAGTTAAATCCATTAATGTAAAAATCCTCAAACCGCTTGGAGGTTATTAAATAATAAATTCAAGTATTCGTCAAAAGGATATTATGCTTACTATAATAATAATTTTATTGACGAATCCAGTCATAGTTAATTGTGGACAAATTGAGTCTAATTTTGTTAAAACCGTTTCGGGATTTGGCAAATAGTCGAGTCAGAAAAGAACCTTTGGTTTGATTGAAGGAATCTGAGTGAAGAAAATGGTTTTGAACTTCCTCCAACTTTTGGGATAAATTGAACTTTTGAAATGAAAAGCTGATCCGTCATGAGGAACCGAAGTGTTCCGATCGAGTTTGGATAAAATATAAGTTAATGGGATTCTCAACTTCCACACCCGACGTTCTTCCTTGAATAAAAAATCACTAAAACATGCACATATAAACGTTGATTAATAAAACATTATGCAAATGAAAGAACATCAATCAAGGAAGGATAAAGTCTCGTGTGCGAAAGGAAGGAATAATATTGGGAAATTTAAAAGTTCAATTCCTACCCGACCCTACCTCCTAACACTATGGTCCTTATTCCATGGCCTTTGACCTGGGAGTTTCTATTGGGGTTACTTGACTCTTCTTACCTTCTTCTTCGGGTTGTTGGTTGCTGTTGGAAGAGCGCCGTTCACCAGTGACTCGTCAGGAATGGAGTTGTGGACTGAGGGCTGTTGAGGGAGCGGAGTTTCCACTATGCGCCAACTACGCCTCCCTCGAAGAACCAACAGCCCAGTTGGATTGGACAGACAGAGGAGGGAAACTCCCTCCGAATTCACCTTAAGACGCCCCCCGCCAACAACGCGACCAACTTCGGGGCAAGGAGAGATACCCGAAAGATTCTCTTAATTGGATTCAACACATTTACCATACACACCTGACACAAGACTCCAATATTAGTCAAAGGTTCACAATGAACCATAAGAGTAAGATATGGGGAATAATCTACATTGCCAAAAAGGTCGGCATTGGAAATTGGCTGTTAATTGACAAGGGATTCTCCAGTGATTTAATGCACAAATGTCATTTTCTCTCTTATTGATTCTTCTCATCTCTGATATGATTTTAAATACCTACTCTTTATGAAAATTATTTCATCAATTTTATGTTAAATCTATTAAATCAATTTAAATGTATTGTTATGATAGTTAAATCATCAGGAATGACAAAATAAAGGTTTATTTATGTGATTTAAATTTTTATTATCTTGTACAGTTTACAATTTCAGAGTTGAAATGAACTATAAATGTTTATTTTATAACTAATAAAAGTTAATTTAAGCACATTTTAAGCTTCATTAGGTGATTCAATAGTGATGGTAAGGGAAGAAACAGATTTAATTTAATTATAAAATTTATAATATGATTTTGTAAATTTAAATTCAACGACATTGTCGCACTCGTAATAAAAATATTAGTTTTTAGTTCTGATGATTTATAATTTTGAGCCCAGACATTGAATTTCTTTTGCCGATTTCCATTCTTGAGCTCTCTTGTTCATTTTCATTGGAAGAGGAATGATGTGATAATTGGGAAATAAGAGAACTCGCGTTCATAGAACTCTCCGTGTTTCGTCTCAAGCAAGGGAAATTAAGAATAAAATTTCTCTCTCCTTCGTCTCCTTTTGCAAGGATGAAAATGTAAATTGATGGGAAAGGAAATGGAGAACGAAGTGTTTGTTGAGACTTCAAGGGAATGGAAGATTCTTGTACTAGACGTGTTCATAATAAAAGAATTGTTTACGTTCCTTTCGCCAAAAATCTCGGATTCAATTTTCTGCCAATCTCCTCTTTAAGTGATTTAGAGGGCAACACAAGTCAAGTTTCAATTTCAAGGAACGTTAAAGGCAGATGAGTCGAATGGCAAATAGGCTTAGGAACCGAAGTGCGATGCTTAATTTTAAGATGCCAATAAGAATCTTCATGCTCGGATTTTATGAGTTGTAAATCTTTGTAAAGGAAGAATGAAGCTGTAGGAGTTCTACTCAACACGCTTCCATTTAATACCACCTTAACACCTATTTCAATCATCTGTTGGCTAATTAGCAACTCATCGTCATTTAATTCAACTCTTTATTTACATTTTAACATTGATTGCAATTTAATATTAATTTAATATTAAACCATTAATTTCAATAATTTGTATTTATTATTTTAATATTCTACAATTCTTCATATTCTGTAGATTAAACTGAAAATATTTATTTGTTTTGAACACTACACATAGCTATTTAAACTACAAAGTAAGTTTGTATTGGGATGTTTAAAAAATTTGTGAATGCACAATAAGGTATAATGTAAATGATGTGGGATTGATACCCAAACTCCCGTTTGAAAGGTCGAGCGGGTCTGAAGGTGGAGAAGAGAGAATTTGAGAGAAAAGTGAGCCTGACTGATGAGTGACAGGGAGACAAATGAGAGGATGCCTTAAAATATCTCTGGATCATCTTCTTCGTCCAAGGGGTTGCTCTTGAGGATGAGTAAGTTGATTATAGAGAGATAGCAGTTGGTCCTTTTTTCTCCCCTCCTTTGAACAAGGCTCGAAAGTCTGAAGGAGATGGTGAGGAAGTATGAAGAAGAAGTTTAGAGAACCATGGAGGAGAACTCAGAAGAAGTATGGGGTTTGAGGTCGGGGAGTCGAAGGGCGCAGAGGCCGTTTCCCGCTCCTGTCATTATTGACTGTCACTTCATTTGACCTTCCATTGTGGCCGGTGACCCCCAAGGGTTCCCTAAGTACACTCGCAGCCTCCACTCGACCGAGGAAGGGAGAAGACTCTCGACTTCTAATTGACACAATTCAACAATTCACCCCCCGTCCCTCAAGAGCCTTTCCATACTTTTCAAATCCCCTCATGGGATTCCACACTTTATATTACAAAAGGGCCATTTGCCAAACTGGGATTCTTTCTCTTTCCTTCCTCATTAGACACGCTGGTTTGGGGAGATTGAATGAACTCAATTTCTTATTCCGCATAAATATGAATCATATTACGAAGTGTCGTGGAATAAAACTGACAATTTTTGGATTTGTCGAGATTGTGAGAATGAATGTGATTACGTGGTGAGGATCGTTAGATAGATAATTGCATTTCTAAATGAGGGGTTTTAAAGTAGTTGGAATGAGTTCAGACTCCTCGTCTTTCTTTAGTGGATTCAACCGCCTTTTTAAGGTAATTGAGGGATTAAAAAGAATTTCCCCTTCGGAGTCTAATCGCATTCACGCGTGAGCTCACAACTTCCAAGATAAGACAAATAAACTTTTAAATTCTTCTTTGGTTAAATATCTGCGTAATTGCGGTAAAATAAAATATTGGATGCATTTACACGTTCGGGAATTGGCCTTTAAACCCAAAAGTTGATTTAAAAAATTCCTGGTTTGTTTAATCCACCTTTATCTATTGGACAATAATTGTTAGGCATATAAGAGCGAATCATTTTTAATTACTCATTGAGTTTCCCAATGAGGCGAATTCCACTTTGATGCTGTAAAATAAAATGTGTCATTATTTAATTTTATTGGCAGTTATTCTTTAAATGTTTCCTCCCGAGAGCCAGCGAGAGATTCTTAAGATCCAATTGAGATAAAACCACGTTGGTACAACTGTGTGGAACAAGGGTGACGATGGGGTCTTAATTCTCCAAAGATTTCCTCTCTGATAATAAAAAGGTTCTCTCCACTTTCTCGCACCCACTTGTCCTTATTCATTTAAATGATGTGTATTGGGGCAGACGGGGATTTTTGCTCATTAGTTCCAGGCGTCGGTGAGATTCATTCATCAGGGAAAGTGTTTAATCAATTGGGCCACTGTGAATTGGTGGGAATTAAGAGGAGTTTGGTGAGGTCGGGGTAGGAATGCAAATGGGGCGGTTCCCCTTCTCTGAAACCAGAATATGTATTAGACCTCCCCACGTATCCAGCTTGACAATTCCCTCCGAATTATGTACATAGTAATAAATGAATGCACATGCATAAGAAATTTGGGTAAAATTTGAAAATCTAATCGAGGCTGGGGAGAAGATTACGTCGCTGCCCAGCCTTCCCCACCCTCAACTTCGTCAACGAGAAGTGGAACAAAAGGGGAGATTCAAGGACGGAGGAAGATGAGAAATCTCAAATTCATTCCCTGTCATCACCAACATCACCATTTCAGATATTCACTCAGTAAATCAACAATGAGATCCCAATGGGATCACTCCAGGTAAATGTATCTGTACATGTATCTGTATTTATATGGAAAAATACAATGTTGTAGACAGATGACATTTGCGATTATTCTCTTCGACATTGGAAGGATTTAACTTTGGGACGATTTTGTACTAAGGACATTTTTATTATCTTGTTTCTTTTATTTTCTCGATTATTATTGCAACAGCTCGTTTTTGGTAACATGGCCATTTGGCGCTCAACACCTTGGTGGATTTTGTATCAAAAGGCTATTGTTAGGTTATAATGGGACATGATAGGCGTATTTGGTGATAGTTGTGATGGAAAAAAACACGGGGTTTGTGCGGATGTTGAGGGGAGATAAAAAGAGGCCGGAATGAAGAGACGGATCAGTTGAAGTTTGAAGGAGGTTAATAAATATTTATGCCTTTTCATTTTAGAATGACAATTAGACGCGGTCTGTACGTGTTTACTTGTTACGTTCTTGCTAACCATCCGTGTACCTAATTTTAAGCTCCTTCCACTTCATATCAAATATCTGTCCTACTGGTATTTGTACATCAAATATTGGTTCCTTTCAAATGTACTATAAGCATATTCGATTAAATTCAAAGGCTACTTGTCTATACATTATGTAATATTTATTATGTTCTTGTCCTATTAGAAAACTATTTGTTTGTTGTCAACAATGTGAAGGATATATCACATTCGTGTTTTATGAAAATATAATTCAATTTATTATTACGTGGCTTTTGCACTTCCCATACTATAAAAGAAACAATCTTGGTTTCAAAGCCGAAAGTTGGAATTTCATAATTTATTCCTGGAATCACAGGTGGAATATTAAAATATGAAAATGTGGTTTTATTGAAAACAAACAATTGAACATGTAATAAAAATGTTATTGAGGAGATAAGGATAAAACTACTAAAGATTGAATTGATATTGTCTCGTTGGAAAAACTTGAAGTCTCGTCGCCGTCGGGACACAAAGAAGGGGAGATGCGGAAGGGTTGGGATTAAAAGGGGAAAATAATTTTGACATGTGAAGGTTTGAAGGATGGGTGGAGAATTGATAGGGCTGAATTGAAATAACGTCGTTGGACATGGTAAAAGGGGAATTTGACGGAGATTCGTCTGCTCCATTGCTGCTTCTGCTCCTCTTCCGTCTTTCACTTGGCCGAACAGAATTTACATTTCCCCTCGTTGAGAAAGTATGGGGTTGGGAGTCGAATTATTTTCCTTTCATCAAATTCAACATGAAAATGATTGTATAAGAGATGAAATCTTCTCCGGCCAACCGAATCCCCAAAACTCTCCGCCGGCCCTCAAAAAGGGAAAGGAATATCAAAATATTTCCCCAATTTGCCAATTCAATCGTTCATTTCCCTTTAAGCCGGAACAATCTTTTGCATTTGGGAGATACGCGAAGGTTTTACAAGACCATTAGACCTAAAAGAGCAGTTCATTAAATCGATTAAATCCATCCATGGCCATCCGGCAAACGTTTCCCAAAACCCCAAAGCGAACCATCCAAAATGGTTAGGTTGAGAAATTTGAGAGAAATTCTATTATTTTTATATCATTTTGAGTTGCAATCATAAAATGTAGCTCGGCGGTGGGTTAAAAAAATTTAACCTTTGATCCCTGCAATGATTGATTCCTCTTTCGCAATTTTACGTCCGAACCTTCCTTGGTTCCATTTCGTCATTTCCCAATACGTATCAATAAAGTATTCCGAAGATTGGGAACGGTCCTTCAGAAAAAAGAAAATAATTATGAGTATAAATAAAAGTGGAATGAGGTGGCGGCCTGCGATTCCGCTCCTCAGGAAATGGAATTAATGAATAATAAAAATTGGAGTAGGATGTGAAATCAAACACTAACACCAAAACACACTGATGGCTTCCCTCGTTTCCACTCACACAGTTTCAATCTCTCTGAAATGTGATCTTGTTGTGTACCAAGAATTTAATCCAAGGCGAAAGATTAGGCAAGAATAAATATAAATATTTCTCTTTTTTCATATCTTCTCCATTGTTTCTACTATTGTTTTAAAAAGGATGGAGAAGATTTGAAGAAACCTTCATTTGACTTTCAATTCTTCCTTATTTTCTCGAAGTGTGTAAATGAATTGAAGATGAGGTTGAAAAAAAGAGTTTTTTCCATCCTCTGCCAATTCCCCGACAAGGTTGATGAGTATCGGAGTTGAGAGCGAATGAATAAATTGAGGTTTCATTTGATCCCTTCGTCCTTTCCTCATCCTGTCCAGCGGCAGCCGCGGCTTTTCCCAAATCTCTCCGTCCATCACTTTCCACTCACCCTCACGACCGACGATGAGAGATTTCGATCCATGAATCCTCAATTACCCTCAGCTACTTACATTCACGAGGATTTGAAGAAGGAGGAGAAAAGGCTTCCGAATCAATCCAAACTTCAAGTCTTAAAAGCTTACGCAATCCACAAATCAAAGGCTAAGAGATTGGATCCTCATAAACCTCAAATACTCCAATGTTTATTACACATATTTTACAAGGTTGTGTTTATTAGCATATATACAAAATCCTTTCTTCGACTCTATATATTGAAAACACATCATTTTGCTCTTGTTTGCACCTTCAACAATATCAGGAATGACTGCCGGTCTAATTTCCCATTTAGCTCACTCACTCTATTGATAATGAGAAGGAAAACAAAGTTAAACTTATTGGACCTTAAAAGATGAAAACAAGTCTTAAAGTTAGTAATATTTGTAATATACGTATCATATCCTTCTTTATTAAATAAGCAAATGAACAAACAGATGAAAATTAATACTGCATCTTTATCTTTATCACCTTTATCTGGAAGGCATAGTATTGAAAATCCGGCTTTTGTTTTCCTTTGGTTAAACAACGCTAGAAAGGACAAAGGGAGTCATAATAAGAAACGAAGGAGCCAAGGAGGTCCAAAGGTGCGAACTAATTTGAAGAACAAAACGAGTTGAGTGTTAAATGAAGTAAATAAATGATTCTCAATCCTCAAACTCCTATTATTATATATCTCCACTTTCCTCACTCACGGCGTTCATTCCGAGACACAGGCCCATTTTCATGTTCATTTAAAACACTTTTTCCAACACCAAGAGTTTTACATTCGGTTGGATTCCCTAATGGAAAACAGAAAAAGTGTTGAAAATTGAGAGCAAAAAATAGGAAATAAAACCGTATTGGTTTGACTCGGATTTTCTTGGTAGTCATTGATAGGGGAAAATGTAAATGAGTATAAACCTCGGAGGTTCTTTTTCTATTTCTTGAAGATCAAATCTATAAAATGAGGATCAGTTGTCCTGTAAAAGAACCCAAGTTAAATTAAACCCTTCTTTTTCTTTCCTCGAGTATCAATTACGTCCCACCATGTATCGAAAAGTGTTTGAGAAGGAAAGTTTACTTCTGTATTTAACTACTAACTTAAAGGAGTATATCACGATGTATCACTATGTAATACTTTTCTGTATTTATATTGCTACCTTTAACCCTGTTTGCTCAATTAAATCCACACCTATTCGGGTGTATGGAGAGAGAGGGCATAGAGAAGTATAATACGAAGAGCATACAGTTTTTGTTCTTTTGAATTGGATAGGGTCTCCCAACGTGTCCGAATGAAAGTGGCTCTTATCGGATTCCTTATAATAACAAAGATCAACAGTAAAAGAAGAAAGATATTAACGCGTCAGTGTCAAATGTTTTCCACATTCTGCCTATGTCATTAGTTGAGATGCCCCGACCCCTCGCCGCTATTACTCGAATGGACGGTGGGATCCTGTTAGAGAATGTTTTTTATCCACGCTCAGCTAATGGTCACTTGTACATATTGTGGATATGGGAGACTTATTCGTTCCTCATCACCAAGTCCGCCTGCACGTCTGATGAAAATAATGGTTTTACTATTATCCTCATCAACTGGCGGCGACGGTGTTGGAGCTGAACCTCAAGTCAAGGTGGACTCAAACACCTTGCCTAAAAACGAGATAAAAGGGAGAGAGAGAGGAGTTGAGCAGGTTCGACACACGGCTCTTTGTGTCTCCAACTTAAATTATGGCAGTCCTTTTGAGTGAGAAAGACGGGATTGGACGGCCTTTCCTTTACCTCCTTTTCATCTGCCTCGATATGAGGTCCGCTCTGAGTTTATACAATTGTTTATGTTCTCACTTGATGAAGGAAAAAACTTTGACCGCATCCGACCATTGTTGGTTTAAATAAATTATGATATGACCCTTAAGAATTAGTTACCTCGATGGAATATAAAATTCATTTAATAATAATAATAATTTGTATTCTCTTCTCCCATTCTGGGCACAATGTAACAAAGCTTATGAGAAAAACATATCCATACAGGAATAATATAAAGTAATATCTGTATGTACTGAACTTATACACAGTTTACAGTTTCATCGGAGTATTCAAATCTATGAAATATTTAAACATACACTCTTGTTGAAAAGTTATCTTCCGCTTAATGTTAGTGAGTTTCCGATTTTTACATCATTTAGATCGGCATAAAATTATAGAATAATTTGTTATAATACGTTAATTAAATGATGTTTTATAAAGATTTTATTTTTCCCAAACATTAAAATTCTATCTTTCCAACTAGAGAAAATAATAATAAAACTAAAATATAAATAAATAAAATAACTGGCCTCTAACATTAAGTATTTATTTTTAATTATAATTAAATAGGTAAAAAAAACTCCCCAAAATTTTAATTTTAAGTTTGACTGTACGACCGTGCATGTAAAATTGTTGAAGGTATTAAAAGGATATATTGAAAAAAGGATTGTTGTGTGTAGTGTAATGGAGGAGGTCTGTTGGAACCGTCCTGGGACCGTCTGGTGACGAGGAGATGGAGAATTTGTGAGTTCGTGAGTTGAATTTCATCCTGATCCTCATTTGATGGTGAATGTCGAAGTGGAATGAAGCTCCGAAGGAGCTTGGTCGACGAGGGCAGGTGGCAAAGTTTACTTTGCCAAAACCCCTTCTCCATCTCAAGTCAATGGTAAATCAAAGACGTGGAATTCCAAAGGGTTCGAGAAACCGGAGGGTGGGAATTGAGACCGAGCCCCGTTGTCTGTGTGTATATAGGTAAATCCAATCAACAGGTGAATGTTGTAAATCAAATAGTTTAATTAAAGGGGGTCCCTTAAGGGTTCCTGAAACAAGGAAGGAAACCAGGTAGGGTCGTACGTCTCTCCAAACTCGGGGGAACTCGGAGACGCGAGGTTGAGAGGGAAAAAAAGAGTTGGAGAGCGTGACAGCCGTTTAACCGAGCCCACTGGGGAATGAGTTATAGGCGAGGTAGGGGTGAGTCCGGAGAGAACTATTCACTGACCTTCCTCCTGACCCCGCAAACGAGAAAACTTACGTGATCTTTTACCTGGATCACAGATTTACCCCAAGTTCCGCGCCAAGAGAATAAATACTCACGATGAGAGATTCTATTCCAACATTACACTTTGATTCTCTTCATAAAGCACGCCCTCATCTCAACATATTCAATTCTTCAAGGAGCTCAGGGGTGAAAAAGAGCAAAAGTTTCAACCGATTCTCTTAATATGTTAAAGTCAGGAATAATATGAATTCAACGCATATAAATGACCAATTTAAAATCTACTATTACTATTACTTAAAGTACTAGTAGTATTGCGTATTTATTATTAGTGTGCTGTATTATGTAGTAGTATTACCTTTATGGTTTTTTATTTGTTAAAATTATGAATTTCTACCATGATGATGATTTAAATTATTTTGACTAAATAGGAAATGGGACAAATCATTGAGAACTCATTAAAGGATTCCAAATAAGCAGCGAAGGAAGTGTCATGAGTCCCCTGAGATAGGATGAATGAAAGTTGATGGGGGAACCAAAGGAGCTTATCGAATCTCTTCAATGAAATTATGGAAGGTGAGTAGAAGAACGCTGGGGTTGTAATACATCCTCTATACATCGTATTATAAAACAGAGTTGAAGATGGAAAACGTCGATTCCTTCGGCTCGTGGAAGGTAAAATGAAGAAAAAAAGCGAAGAAGTTAATGAATTCAAGGAAGGAGCCGAGATGCGACGGAGAGATATTGTTCCTCCTTTTGTTTCAACCATCAAATGATGATGCAGCGTATATGTCAAGACTACTGGTTCCTCCTTCGTCCCTTTTTTTCATCCAAAAGTAGAGATGAAATGTTTTATAGGCTTCTTTCTCTCGTCGTCGCAAAGTCATCTCTTCTAACTACCATTATTACTCACATTACTCCTGTCCTACATCTTTCCCCCTCTCCACTGTGCTACTGTTTGCTATGTGCTTTTGCTATGTACTTAAGTACTACAAAGCAGATATTTACAATAAAGTCTTCAAACCCACTCACTCATTTTACTCATTTATTAAATAGGGCGGATAAACTGAAAAAACTTGACTTGGGATGATAGTATTATTTTCATGTGGGAGTTGTTGAAGAATAGAACTTACATTGTAACTTACTTAGACTGTACATTAAAGGATTATGAAAGATGTTTTCTTATAGTCTTTTCATTCCCATTAAAAAACTCTACCCGAGACTCCCATGTGAGAGAAATGGTGAATGGTGTTCGTATTCTCGACATTCACCAGTCAGGTAATGTTGGTAAGACATGAGATGATTTCGGTTGAAACTGGATCCGGCTAATTACTCATGACTCATACCCACGTTAGGAGGGACGGAGGAATTATAATTTGTGAAGCATGAGAATAACAGTGAGTCGTCGTAAGAATGGAAATAGGACCTTCCCCTCCAACCTCTCCTTATTTCTCTCAAACACACACACAGGTGTCCAATACTATTACTTATAACAAATCTGTACTTATAACAAATTATATATCTCATCCTACAAATCCCCATCTTCAATTCGACTTGACTTATTGTATATTATGTACATAATAATGGGCCGCTAATATCTTCCCTACAACTTATCACTTTATACATGAGCTGACTGAGAGAGGAGAGAAAAAATGTTTATAACTTGTATACGTATTAGATCATGAACACAATCCTCTTTATTGTGTGGATGGCATTTTAACCCGTTTCTCATTCCAAGGAAAATCGTGGAATTCTTCCTTTCCCATCTATAGGTGAGTTGTGGAAAATATAGGAAACATCTCATCGTTAGAAGAAGGTTATTATTGAGGGGACATTACGTATTAAAGAAAAGGTGTGTTTGGAGGTGAAACGCCCTCATGTCCTCAAACTCTCATCAAATGCCCTTCGTTCCCAAACACTTTCAAAGAGTTGACGAAAGAATAATCTGCAGGCTTTTATTATGTCGAATGAGTTTTGAGGAATGTACAAAAACCTTTTTCCTTTTTATAATGTACAATTCTTTGAATCTTGTTACTTTGAATCTTTGAGCAAGATTGGAACAAAAATGTACTTATGATACTACATAGTTGTGTGATTGCTCTCTTGTAGGATTGAAGAGAATGATGAGACAAATTGCATAGGTGTGAGAGGAGTCTTCTCCACCACCACTTCATTTAACAAAGGCATCGAGAGTCTTCCTCTCCCTCAAAAACAAAAAGAGATGATAAGTAATTACAGACCTCCTATGGGCTGATGACCTCAAGGACCTCGCTGACCACTGACGACTCGAAAAAGCCCAAACGTCCCCCGCTGAGCTTTACTTTACTTTTTTCTTCTCTTTTTCGAAGAGGAGGAAATCCAATTTAGAACTCAGATTTATTTCTTATCCTATTCCTCCCGGCTAAACTCGACATCTCTCCCCTCCCGATCACAGACAAAACTATATTACATTTAATTCACTTCAAAATACACATACCACTGAGGGAAAAAAACGTTCTACGACGCTCCTTTAGAGTTGAGAATTGGGTTTATTACATATTTTAGGAATAGAGTTTGACGGATGTGAATTGTGAAGGTAAAGTGAAAGAAGAATTCTTGTCATGTTCTTTTGGAAAATGAATTTTGGATTTCTCACCCAAAGATCTGACATTGCCGCTCCCTTTTCTTCCTTATCAATCTTGAAGGCAAAGAGAAAACTTGTTCATTCCTTTTATCTCATCTCGCAATTATTTATTTTTCGTACTGTTTTAATTCCGCCCGTTTAATAAAATAAATTATATATAAAGAAATTTTGAAGATTTTATTTATTTAGTTTTATTTTCATCTACCATCGCCCTAATTCTTGCACCAATTTTGAAAAAATCTAATTTTTCATTATAATTATAAGTAAGTAATGTCAATTAAAATTTCTAATATGAAAATCACAACAGAGAGGGATGTTGTGTTTGTTATCTGATTAAGATAATTATTGGATAATAAATTAATTTGATGACAATTTGAATATCTTAGCGGCGGAGAGGAATGAAAGGGTTGGTGAAAGGCAAAGGGGCGAGTCCTCCGGTAATTGTTATTAGACATAAACGGTGAAGGTGTAATTGTGCCAATGTTCCCTTCTCCGCCCCATCCTCAATTGTGCTCTCATTGAAGGGCTCATTTTTTCTCTCCAAGTCTCCCCGTTGATCATGAATGGTGTTGAAGGTTTTTGTTCTCCTCCGCCGTGGAGAAGCCGTAAAAAGAAATGTGGACTAATTGTACGACTGTTAATGATAATACATTTCCCTGATGGTCAGACTCCACGCACAAGTCTCATTCATAAACACATTAAGTTTTATAGTTATTCCATTCATAGGTTGAACCATCTCATAAACTCCTCATGTTCGTACTTTACTTTTCTTCTCTCCAACAATCATATTATGAACATTATAGACATTACACGCTCTAGTTTAACATCTCAAGTCTCATCGCCGTCTGACGTCCTCCCAATTTCAAGTCAACACTCGTCATGGAACGAGAAAAGAGCAAATGGTTCCTATTATATCCTATACCATATAATTTCCCAAATGTGGAATGGGAGTGATATATAATAATACAATATGAGGATAATTTATTTTTGTAATTCATCTCTGGTCGAGTTGTTGAACTCGGCGACCGTCCTCGTATGTCTATAGGAATGATGATGATGATGGTAATGATGATTGCAGACTCCTCTGCGGATAATGACGACTCTCTTCCTTTAACTCCTCAATTCCTCTCGATAGTCTCAGGACGTGTGGATGGATGGATGGTTTATTACTATTCCTCCGTTTTAGCCCCTTTGTTCTCCTCGTGATGAATAGACTCGGAGCCTACTGGCGGAACTTCACTTCTGTAAGTCAGAGTGAGGTGTAGTACTTCCGTTCGCTCCGAAAGACGAAACTGGAGCGAGAGGCCGCATTAATTGAGCTCAAACTCAGGTGTGCCATTCCCCATTGTTTCCACCCTCATCCATTATTCATTGCGGGAGAAAGACGGGAGATATGGAGCCTGGCGAGGGCAACACGCCTCCGCATGAGAGGAGATACACTCCGACCTCGACTCCACAATGTAAAATATTGTTCTATTGAAATCCTCCCTCAACTTCTGCATGTAAAGAGCCAATAAAAGGAGAATAAAAACTGTTTCCATATACTTATGTATTAAGTTCACTTCAGATTCCTTCCTTTTTAGTCTCACCAAGTTGACTGGATTCAATGTGGCCGTCATTGTACTAAATCACAATACATAACTATTTATTTAACTATGTTCTATACTTCCCAATATGTATTGTAATTTAAAAATATTTATGAGAAAATAATTTAAATATTATCTACAAAAATATTGAAGCTCTCATATTAAATATTAATGTATAATATGGATTTTGAAATACAGAAACTACTGGTAGGTGTATGTATAGATAAATATATCGTAGTATTTATCACATACTTTTTGTTGAGTGTTATGCTTTAAATGTTGAAAAAGTTAAAAACAAAGAACATTCTTGTAATATTTATGTATGATTCATTTCTACTAAATTTTCCAACATCTTTATGCTTCAGTTTAAATGATGTCTCGAATCAATCTCCATCTAAAGCAACAGAAGCGTTAAGAAATTCCTCCAAGACATTTAACATCCACGTCTGAGAAACCTTCATTTATTATGCGTTTTAAGCTGAGGAAATCGAAGGAAAGCTTTTACCAAGTAAAATAAAGCTCAATTGTTCATGCATAAGTTAGGTAATGTAAAGATGAGCGTCCGTATTTAGGAAAGTAGTGTAAAGAGTATCTGGGAGATCAACCCCGGGCCCAATTTCAAGGTTGGGAGGATTTCGGGGGTGAAGTGGGTTTATATAGGAAAGAATAAAAGCAAGTGAACCGGGTGGGGAGAATAAAACCGATGATGATGATATAACCCAACCTAGTTGAATCACGTCAATGGCCCGAATCTGTATATAGAATCATGCAGGGATGTACAGGGTGGATAAGTTTTGTATGGGGTGTATAGGAATAGTGTAATTTCTAGTGGAAGGAGCTCGGAGTGTCAATTGGCAGTTCCGGACAAATAGACGGATATTGTGTTGACATTTTTAGAGATGGTTCGCCGATTTTCGGAGTGAGCCTTTTTGAGTCGGGGTGGAAAGGGGGAAGTTTGTATTTCCAAACCCTCAAGAGCCTCTTTTCCCTAATGGATATTTAGATTCCAATTTGAGCAGGCCTGGAAGTTATTTAAACGACTGGACACGTTGGAAGGAAGATTCATCTTTATTCTCAACCGGGCCGGGCGTCTTGTTCTCCTTAACTCTTCCGTCGACGATGATGAGTTGGTAAATGTTGCAGGGCATGAATGTTTGGTTCTGATGGAAGCCGAGCCCCATTGCCCTTACACGGTCCTCGAAGATGAGAATTCAAAATAAGACTCTCCATTCCCTGCGATGCATATTAATTGGGGAAAGGGGCGGAGGTATCGGCTACCTGAATTCCTCTGCTACCGAATTCCCCCCATTGATTTATAACACCTTTATCGAACCTCATCAGCCTCACTCCGCGCAAAAAACGAAACTGATTTTCCACCCAATTTCAAATTACTAAAACTTCTTTATCTCCTCCTCTTGAATTATTAGCTCCCCTTTTAAGTTATCTCCTCCGATCCTCTCATTCCCTAACTCATTGAGCCGGCGAATCGAGTCGTGAACAAACTCGCTTTTCTATTCTCTTTTTTTATCCTCATTCCTTTCGCTTTCTCAATCCGTCGACTAATACGATTAATTACATCCTACACTCATCTAATTCCTTCAAGATACTATACAATGCTATAAAACCCTTTCACAATTACAATAGCTAATTTACAACAATTACTTATAAAAAATAAATTCAAAATGCATCAATTTACATATCACCAACTGAAGACCAATCAAACTATAAAATGTTAATCGTAAATTAGAATATTTATTAATATTTATCAATTAATAAATTTCAATTAATATTTTAAAAAACAATTAAGGAATAGAAATTAAAGGAAAGCATGAAAGAAAGATTAAAAGAAATAAAAAGTGAATTTTTGATTAATTTCCTTTTTCTCTTGGCGAATCCACCTCATTTATTTCTCAAGAGTGAGAAATGGAGTTGAAGAGTGTGACGAGTTAAAATCCAACTATGGAAATTTCCTCTTTCAATCTTAAATAGTTAAAAGTGGCAGGGCTCTGTAGATTAAAAGGAAAGAGGGGAATATGCATTACGGATAGAAATCCTCCGTATTGTATAAGAGATGAGTTTAAGGTGTTCCGAGTGTTTCGGGAGAAAAGTGTGTCTCTCGAGAGGAAGGAATTGTCGGAATGAGAGGATCTCGTCCGAACCTTCTCCTCAATTTGCAATGCAAATCCACATGAATATTCAGACTATTTTTCTCTCCGTTTCTGTCGTCTGGGATCTGGTGGTTGTGCTGCTGCTGGGTCCTTCATCTAAAACCCGAATGGGATGAAGCATATGCGCGATTCTAAGCCAGAAAATTACACGCTAGGATTAGCTGTGATAATATTGGACTTTGATTCTACCCAAGCTGGCGGAGGTTCCTTGTTGGAAGAGAATGATGGGAAACTCCCCACTTGCAGCTCCCCTGAAAACTCACCCAAAAAATTATCAAGCTAAACCTAATATTTCCCTTTCATACCAAACCTCATACAGACTCAACTCCCCTCAAATGAACTTTTAAACTCAAAGGGAAATCCGGGGAAATTATAATGAAATCCCCTTACTACAATTTTCTTATTTCTTGGCGTCGGTTCCCCTTTTCTTTACTTATAAAGACATATCCTTGTACTTACAATGTACAGATTCATAAAGGACATTTTCCATGCTTTAAAAGTTTCGACATGATGCTTTAAAAATCCAAAAGTCTTTATAGTCATAAAGATTCCAAAGTGTTGGTTTGATATATTTGTACATAAAGAAGCATTTGTTAAAGCCAATATGACCGGTGGTGATGTTTTTAATAAGGTGAAATAATTTTTAATGAAATGGATCCTCATTGCAGCCTTCGGGTCTTCATTGAGGTCTGAGGGTCGCCGCAGTTTAAAAAAGGTAGTTGGATGAAAAACGAGGATAGAAATGTTTATATAGAGAGTTTGTCTCTTCCGTGGACGGCTGGTGGAGGGTTGAAACGAGGAAAGGGAGGAGGAATTGAATTTGAATTGCAAAAATCTCTCCTTCGGTCCTCGTATTGTTCGGGGCAGATGGCCCGTGCCTAACCTATTGTTGTCTCTATTGTTGAGGAAACGGCCTATGAGCTACACCGGCTGATGGCACAGGTGGATCCTCGCGCTGTGTAGAACAATTTGAACCAGAACTGAGTGTGCAGAAGTTTGGATCCCCGTGTTGGGCCAACTTCTGGTGGATTCTTAAATTTAATATTCTGTATTTTAACCCTCTGGAAAGTTGGGAGCATCCGTTCGGGGTCTCTCGGAGATGTATCATCTCTGAATTGAGTCGAGGGATAAAATTCATCATTCCATGGTTTTAAGAGGAGTTGGAGGTCGGAAGGAGGAAATCTCTTTGAAAGAGAAGGGATGAAGTGAGAGGATTCCCGGCGGTGTGGATTTTTTTAGCACCGCCTATCGTTACGGAGGAGGAATGGGGGGGAACGGCTATAGAAACGAGTCATCTCCAATTCAATGGGGGCGAAATCCATAATGGAATTCAGTGAGAAACTCTGTGATGACACCTTGAGCCGACTTACTTGTAAAGTATAATGTTAGATTTTTTCACAAGATGAAAATCTTTTTTTCCTTCGCGGCGGCGGCCGCCTTCGTCCAATCTTCTAACTCACCCCCTTTAATACAATTTACTATATGGGTCTTTGAATCTTATAAGAAATCCATTTCCTCCTATATATGCCCAACATACGTTTCTCCTCGCTTTCCAAAAACATCCACATGTGATCTTATCATTTTATTCACGTTTTGTTTAGAAAACTTCAAAATCACTATAAACTTTATTAACAAAAAACCCAAATAGACTAAAAAATTATAATTATAACTTAATTGGATATTTTAGTAAATATGTAATATAGCTAATGAACGCATACAATCTCCTACAATATTACTAAAGTTAATCCAACATTAGTAATTATAATTATGTATGCATTACGTATATGTATTACGATACAAGTACATAGCTGCATAGAAGATAAAAAAAGTTGCAATGTTGAGTTTGCAAGTTTATATTGGATATTGGCTGGACATGGAAGAATATGGAAACATTGTGGGATATGGGCTATATAGATGTAGACTTGATCTCCTTTGAGTAATGGGTGTCTGGGTGACTAAAAATGAGCCTGGCGTTTGGCGATAGTCGGAAAGATAGTCTTTGGCTACATCTCGTCCGTCTCCTTCAGCCTCAGAGAACATCAAAGGAGAAGCGTATTGAGGAATGGGGCGAAACCCTTTCTTTGGGAGCTCCCGAGGAACCGAATCTCCATTCTCATACATTTTAATGCGTGGTCATTTGGTCTTCAATCATTTTCTAAAGGCCGGTCACTTCTCGTCTCTGATGAGTTTTTCTTCTTCGCCGTCGAAGAGAATCCATTTCCTCAGGATGGATGGATGTGGAAGCTCTTTCTTCATTGAGGGTGGGTCGGGAAGGGCGGCTCCGCCGTCATTACGCTACATTTGAGATAAAACGGGGGCTGTAGGAGAATAATGGAGGATTTGATCAACCGAGGATGCTTCCCCGTTGTCTCTCCTTTCGTCATGCCTTTCGCCAACAGCGAACAGCGCCCAACATAAAAAATGGGCTCCGGTTCGGTGGAACGGAAGGTGCTGAAGGACCCGACATTTGCATTTTTTACGTCTCCTCCCCCACCGGAATGTCAACTGGGGGAGGAGAAATTGAATATTCATATTCCTGAATTACCTAATGAACCGCCAGAGACAAAATAAATATAAGAACAAGTGCGGTCCCAAACCGTGAACAATATTTATGTACATTTATGTACTCTCCAAACAACCCCTACCTTCACATTGAGAACAAGAGTTTGAACAGTGAGTTCATATTCAAATTCAGTTTTCTCTCAGCGGATTTGTTAAAAATTTAACGATTTTTATTTATTAATGCAATTATGTGCATATATTTACATGTAGATTCGCGAGAGTGTTCCTTTACTTCTACAGGATTCGTTTTCAAAAGGGGAAATCACATTGGAAGAGACTTCATTTGGATCAGGGGATGAAGACGCAGAGTGTGTCGTTGGGATCTAAGCATTGTGGGATATAGAAAAGAGCTTAAGGCTCATCGGCCGAAGTGATGCGTCATTTACGAACCGAAATTTGGTTAATTCGGGGCGAGAAGTAGGAGGGGTGGGGATCTTTTTATCCATACTCCATTTCATTCAATTAGGAAGGGAGAATTCCGGGAGGAAGGGGAAACTCGGGACAAAAACCCTCCATTTACTCTACCATTACGGACATCGTCGTAGGATCAAAGGGATCCCTCCATTTACCCATTTCTCGATTAGATCCATTATTAAGGGACTAATGGACAAATACACTTCTTCACCGGAACTCCAACATTTGTCTTACTTCACAATTTTGAGAGTCAGAGGAAGTAAGAGCATTAAAAATGTGTACGATTATGTTCACATTTAATCTTTTTGTGACTTCATTAAAATCCTCTTTGAATCCACTTTAATTAATTTAAATTTTATTAGTTATTAATTATTCTAAGACTTTTAAAATAAAGATATAAGTAGAATTCGTTTCAAATATTTAACATTTGCAAAATTTGTTCTTTTCATTATTTTTTGCAAACCGTTGCAAATTGTTCGTTTTATAGAAAACAAGAAAACAACACGGGGAGTCTGAAAATTTTGTTGGAAGTTCCGACGACAAGCCATGGTTTGCATGAAAATGAAGTTGGCGTAAATGTCGATCAACATACACACAATGAGTGTGATATTTGAGTTCATAGTTTCTCAGTCCTGTAAAATGAGTTAATCTTTCCCGGTTTCCCTCGTGGCCCCGTTATTCGAGAGCGGATGAGGAGGGTTAGAACTCATTAGGAGATCCATTTCCGATAAGATCAACCGGGCGAGATATGAATGTGATGAAGAGAGATTTAGCGAGAGACAAAGGCGATTTCGCCCAGAGATTTCCTCTTTTTTAACCACTTTTAATCCTCATCGCGTCATCTACGTAAGGGGGATGCAGATTACTCGAATCTCACTTCCCACTCCCTCACATTTACATCCCTCGTTCAAAGGAGAATTCGGGGAAGAAGAAGAGTCACACTCGAGAGATCAAAATACCTTCCAAACAACACGTCTTGTACTTATTTAAGGGAAATGGAATGTCAATGAATCCAACGCAATCTACACGGAACTAACATAAAAAACAATAGCTGTTCAATCCACACCCACACCAATCTGCTATTTATTTCACTTTATATCAATAAAATGGAAATTGGTATACGGTAAAACTAAACTTTATTATAAGCGTATTTAATCGTTTCAGCAAAATTTATTTAGCAGGTAAGGAATATTCCTTACATTAATATTGATATAAGAAATAAGACAGAACAAACAGTTTTTTAGATTTATGCTAATTGTATTTTAAAGTTTCCCAATTTCTCAATGTTTGTAAATGTGAACAAAGCTTGCAATTTTGCAATTGAACACGGCTTCCATTTTGGTTAAATTCTGAACGAGATCGACATTAGAAGAATTTGAGCATTATGGGGGAAGCGTTTGAAGATGAAAATTGAATTTGAATTTTTCAATTTATTTATTTGAATCTTTTTAGGATGAATGGAATAAGTGGAAGACATTTAAATGTAAATATCATTTTGTTCTTCACATCTAAGAATCCAAATCTGCTTGGCTTCATCCAGAAAAGTACAAAGACCCTGTGAATCTGCATGTAAATAGTGAAATACCGGTCCCAGCTAGATCATCTCCAACAACCCCCACTCAAGTTATTTATATATTAATAGTACACAAGCTCAAGCATGTGTAATTTCCTTTTTAAGTTTTCAATACAACTCTATTTAAAGAAATTTTTGAAATCTACAATCTACTCTCAATATAATCTACAATACATAAACAATATTTGTATATACAGATAAAAGAGTATTGGTTTACATTTTTTATTTATTTTCATACAAATGGGTTAAAAGAATCTACCATAAAATTACATGCATTACCCGCAATTCCTCATTAAATTCCTCATTACTTTATTATGAATTAATGAAAAGCTCTAATAATCGCATTCTATGTTATTTAACATTATTACAAAATCAAAACTACAAATATCTCAGTTTGACAAATGTCCTTAATCTTAATTATCAATTTCTGCTTTTATTGAAAAATTCAGAACAGAACTTTTATTTTACAGGCCTTTATAATATAAATGCATGATAATGAATTTAATATTTAACAAATTCATTTAACTTTTTCACTATTTTCACAATAGAGAAATTAAAAACCAATTAAGAAAACAACAAACGCAGAAAGTAAAATGAATCAGCATAAATATGATCAATGTCATAATGATAAAGTTTATATTGACGGAACTTGACAGAGAAATTCACATGAGGAATGTTTTGGTTTATTTATTGTTCTATGCTAATGACTCCCTTTTGACTTTATCAAACATAAAAATTATATTGATGAACTTCTCACGCGAGGGAATGAATCTGCATTTCTTTTTCCCAACTTGTGTGATCTCACAGACTCGAATCTCTGCCCAAGGAGTTGTTCGACATTCTCATGCAGTGTGACGGAGACGCTGCTTCGTATTACGAAACCAAAGGGATGATGAAGTCACAAAAGGAACGAGTGTCTGTGAGTGAACAAAAGAGATTTCTCAAAGTAAAAGTTTTGAATCTCTGTGGATGTATGGAAGAACAAAGATGGAACTCTCTCCCTCTCTCAATCAACGACGACGAGAACGGAGACTCCCCCCGCCCTTTGTTTTCCGGCAAAAGTTTGCGGATTTCGCTAATTGGGAGTGTTCGGGGAACTGTGACGGCCCTTTACTTTTCCCCTTACCCCAATGACCTGCCTAATTCCCTATTTAAGTGGAGCGCGGAGTCGATTGAAACCACAGATTGTCTTTCAGCGATTCTTGATTAGCATCCAGGGAACGTGTTCGGATTCATCATGAAGAAAATTCTGTACACCACCGTCTGTCTTGCTCTTTTCGGTATTTCGTTTTTTTAAATTTTAATTTAAAAAACAACACCTTTTGCATTAATTTTATTTAATTTTATTAATTTTATATAGATCTAGTTTAATTTTTTGATATTTTAATAGTTTTCACTTATAGTTAAAAATTGTGCAACATTAAACAAGGCTTAACAATACAATGTTGAACTAACAGCTTAACAATCCTTTATTTAATTTTCAAATTATTCACATTATTAAATCTTAAAATCTAAGCGTATTTAATAAATGCTATTAAGTAATGCTATAAAGGGTCATGTTGGGAAATCTTTACTTAGTTTCAACGTGGATTCAACTACGATTTTATTTTTTCTTCTTTTAAAAACAAATTAATTAATTAAACATATTTATTGTAAAGGATTTGAATATAATTATTTTATAAAAACGATTTTTTTTAATTCTATCATTTTTGCTTGTTAAAATTTAATTAATTAAAACTTTACAACTTGCCAAATTAAGGTGTATTGGAAATTGAGGAATTTCTAGATATTTTGATAATACAATACATTTTTAGTCGCCTCTGCTTTGGGTGGAGAAGAAGAGTCCAAAGGGGACGATGGGAAGAGAGACAAGAGAGGATTCGGAGGCGGCGGTGGTTACGGCGGTGGTGGTGGTTACGGATACGGTGGCGGAACTGGCGGAGCTGCCGCAATTGCTCAACAAGCCGCCAATCAAGCCAAAGCTGCCCAAGCCGCTCAAGGAGCCGCCGCTTACCAAGCGGCTCAACAAGCTTCAGCGACCCTTGCAGGCCAAGCGTCCCAAGCTGCCCAGCAGGCACAAGCCGTTGTAGCTGCAAAACAAGCCCAAGCAGCTCAAATCACTCAAGCGGCCCAAGCCGCCCAAGCTGCTGCACAAGCAGAAGCAACTCTTGCAGCCCAAGTGTCTCAAGCAACACAAGCCGTTGAGTCAACAAAGGTCCAAGCTGTTCAACAAGCCCAAGCCCTTGCAGCCGCAGCACAAGCAGCCCAAAACCACGCTGCTCAAGCAGCCGCTGCTCTTCAAGCTGTCCAAGCTGTTCAAGCCGCCCAAGCTCAAATGGCTTACCAAGCTCAACAGAACGCCCAAGCCCTTGCAGCAAAACAACAAGCTTCACTTGCAGATTTGGCTGCTGCTCAAGCCGCTGCAAACAAAGCAGCTTCAGCTGCTGCTTCAGCCCAGGCCAATATCCGAGGATATGGAGGAAGTGGACATTAAGAATCTCTCTACCTATAATTCTATCATTGTGATAAACAAGTTTAAATAATGACATTTTATTTTATAAGAATTACTCACGAAGTAATAAGGACGGGACTGAACTTTAAATGTCGGACTTTTAAATATTAATTAAGTTAATGGATCAATTATTTTAATATTTAAACTTACAAGAAGCCTAATCTTATTTACTACTGTCACAAGATAAATACATTTACTGAAACTTATAGTAAATATAAACACTATATTTTTATATACATGTTCTTAATAATTGAAACTGTTCTAGTTAAGAGACAGAGTGAATAAATAAATGACGACACGATTCGACTAAATCACACGTTCTTTTTTATCAAACAAAATGGAAATTAGGAGTAGAATGGTCGCAATCCAAATCAACCGGTTTCGCTCTCATTTCTCATTTCAAACGATCCTTTAAATCCTCACTATAAACAACTAAGTTAACTCCTTCGCCCAATCCACACAAACATTTAAAAGGCTCGAGTTCTTCCTTACAATTAGTTAACACGCACTTGGCTCTTCTTCTCTCTCAAATTCCATAAATGATGGTCCGCATAAATGTCATTTTTTTCATTAAACCAATAAAATCAGAATCATAATCAAACAAATAAGTCAGATCAACTTGGCATGCCCAACACCCATAGAATTCCTCAATCAAAAATTCTTTATAAAGTACGTGACATGATTTTACACTCACGAAAAGAATTCCATTACAATACATGTAATTCCAGATGAAGGGAATGAACGACTTAATTAAAGTAATATGATTGACTTTACACATTCCAATAGTAAATTACATCATAATGCATAGGATGCCAATGGAAGGAAGTTGTCATTGTAGCTAAAGAGGAAAGTGCAATTTGATCTTACATAAACATCGACCGGTACTGGCGAAGGATGCGGAATGACGTAAGGGAAGGATTCTGAGATTTGGGGATAATCAAACGATTTCGGCCCAAACCCACAAAACGAGAATCTCGTGAATGAGAAAAGAAACGGGGGTGAATTTCTCCGATTCAATGCTTGGAAGAGAATAGAAGCCCCAGTTTACGTCAAATGGGGCTAAATGGAATCAAGGGACTAGTCTTTGTTCTTCCTCTATTCAAAACTCCCAACAGAGAGGAAGGGAAAGCGGAGTTACGGAGTTACCTATTGAACAACATTCTTTCGCTTTAAATCATTCTCCAAACAATTATTCATTCTATCATTCAAAAAACCAAAACTAATTCTCATTATCTATTAAACCAACGTTGAATAAACACTCAAAATTAAATAACAACAAACCAAAATCTATATGTATGGTATCTGTACATACAAATACAATACAAGACTCGCACACTAACAGTATAGTATGTGAAATTATTGTTAAATGTTATCCTTAATAGATTTGTAATGCTGATTAATTAAGATTTAATAAAAAATGAAAAATATCTTCAATTTCTGAACTTTATTCAACTTCTAGATTTTATAAATTATATTACACAATAGCAAGAAACGCAAGCTTTTAAAACACACGTTTGACATTTTCACTTTAAAAATTACATTTCAATTACCTTCTTAATTCTCAAATAATTATTATTCCTTTTTTAAATAAATCCCCTCAAAAAATTACCCTCCACATTCATTGAAAACTTTTAAAACTGGATTAATTGAAGTGATAAAACATAAAAATGCTTGGTTCTCGCGTTTAATCATTTTATGATATTTAAATACACATTTAATTCATATTTTCAATGATTCATTTTCTTTTATCTCAATTCTCAACTCTTGACTGAAATTAGTTATTAAATATTGCTAAAATATCTATATCTTGTATACTCTAAATTAACTAATTAATAATGTGTTAATATATTATCTATTTATTGTATTTGCTAATATTGCTAATCATATTATAAGCTAAAATACACACTAAAATATCATCTATAGATTATAAGAGCAATCAATATCTTCAAGTTTTTATATTAAATTTTATAATTTATTACAATGTTTTAAATCACTTTTGCGTGCCAATAAAATATTGTTTTAAAAGGTAGAGAATTTAGGATAGAGGCGCAATGTGATCTTGTGCTTTTAGTGCGGGTTCTCAATAAATCTATATAAATACATATTATAATTATACTCCACAATTTGTTATTATAAAAAAGACCAAAAAAAGAAGATTATAGTTTAAGTTCTCAAATACAGCCATAAAATTGAATATTGTAGATAAAATATTACAAAAATTTTAAATTTCAAATATACCAATTGTAAGAAAATGGGATTGTTGGTGATGTTTGTTTTGGTAATTTAGAGATCCGAATCCCAAAAGATTCGTCTTTAATATTAATGGAGGGTTTTAATGGGGCAATTGAGATGGCGGGATCAGATAGCGAACGTATGGGACTTCAATGTCTTCACCGTTCTCATCATTGCAGCAGAGTTCAAAGACCAATGCCCGGACATGAGGTTCCAGCTTCTTCTTCGACACTTCCCGCACGACCTAAAATTAAATTAAATTAAATTATTTCTGTAAATAATGTAAAACTTAATAAACTTGATAAATTAACCATTGTCAATTAAAAATAAAACTTACATCGACAAGACTCATTTTCTTCCGAGTTTCTTTCTTATCAGCTGGCATAAAGAAAGAGTAGAGCATACAAACTCCTTGAGAAAGCATTGTAATTTCCAACCTATGGTTCTTTTTGAAGTAGTCTAAGAAATCCTGAAGTGTCATTTCTCCCTCCACTTCAAATCGATCCCAAATGGTCCAATCTTTCTCGTAGTATTTTTGCACCCCTGTCTTAATCGGCTCTGCGAATCCAAAGAAGGGAAGAGCCAAGTTGACAAACCCATTCTTAAAAGATTCCATGGGCTTATTTGCGACAAGCTTGTAAAGTTCAATGCACACAAGTCCAGCTACAACTGAAGTTGTGGTGGCAATAGCTGGAATAATTTTTCCTGCAATCAGCTTAGTCTTCAGTCGATTGACAGTGGCAATGGTGTAATTTTCAGCACGGCAGTTACTCGCTGCAGCAATAAAGTCAATGTGAAGATTCGTATCTGAATCCTTTTCAAATTCCATTGGAGTAATCACGAGACCCTATATTAATATTTTAATTCATTAGATTCCTTTCTAATAAACTAATTGTAAAATTTTGATAGAATAAAATATTTTAAAATTATTCTTTAATGACCTTTAAAGTATCAGCAGGAGGAATAGTTTCCTTCAATTGTTGAATTCTATCCGAGTCAGCCATTTCTTGGTGCATATTCTGTGCTTCTAAATCATTGACGGCTATTCTAACTCCAGATCTTGGAACAAATTCCGGCACCTAACAATCAAAAATTAACAAAACAAATCAATCAATCAACAGATCAATTTATTTAATAAAGTTAAAGTCACTAAAGGTTTATTTAATGAACTTACCACAACTGCTCTAGCCATTTCAGAAACAGCTTGGCGATTTCTATTTTGAGGAATTCCATAAACTTCAGCCCTCAAGTTTGCAGCAGTGAAGACAAAATCAAGAGAAAGTTCATCTCCAAAGACAAGAGGTCTTGGACATCTCTTTGGCCCTGACCAAAATGGCTGCCCTGTTGATGTTTCTTGGTCTGGAGGGAAGTTGAATAGGAGTTGTCTAATCTGATTACTGAAGTTTTCTTGCCAAAGATTTCTAGCGAACGACACGCAATCTTCGAAGTTCCTTGGTCGCTCTTCCACCAATGCCTTCTTTACCGATTCCAAAACTTCAATTGGTTGACTTCCAGGAAGACCAATTGTGCGGGCCAAGAAACTGGAAAAACAAATATTGATCAACTAATCAGTTTAAATATATTAAAGTTAATTTAAATGTTTAAGTATTTAAGTTAGTTAAATGTTTAAACATCCAATTAAAATAAATTGAAAGTTTAAATAAGATGTTCAAATAAAATTATAATAAATTTAAATTACCGTGAGTCTGAAAGATAGAGTGCTGCATTCTCAGCCTGTTGCCTAAATACTCCTTCAAACATGTCACGGGCCCATTGGATCGTGTGCTCAATCGCATTGGGGAAATTCTTCAAAGTACAAATGGGAATTGACTTCTCAGGTGGATCTTGAGAATTGCTGTAGCTCTCGGTGATATGCGGAAGAACAACTTGCGTGTTTCCCTTCGTTCCCAAAGTCCCCGACTCGAGAAGAGGCTTCCGATAATACACACACCGACGATCCATGTAAATCCTAGCGTCCACATTATCCAATGCATTTACAACTCCATCAAGAGCTGTAAAGAAATCGTCGTTGTACGTCCCTTCGCTCTCATTTCCAACTCGGTTGAAATGTGGAGTGACGCGGATGTCCGGGTTCATTGCCTTGGCCGCCCTCGCTGCTGTATCTCCCTTCTTCCCTCCAATATCTTTCTCTCTAAAGAGGAACTGACGATTCAAATTACTTCGTTCGATCAAGTCCATGTCAGTGACGATGATTTCTCCTGTTCCAGCTCCAACTCCCATCATTGCAAAGTTCTTCATCAGCTCACAACCAATGGCTCCAGCACCAACAACAAATAACTTTTGAGCTCCAAGACGTTCCTGGAAATGGCGGCCAAAGCAGGCAATTTGCCCTTCGTACCGACTTCCTCCTGTCACTTCAACGCTCTCAAGATCATCAGGAAGAGCTTCAATAGCATCAAAGTAAAACCATTGAGTAATGGGCTTAAACTTCCCACTGCAGGCTTTCATAACTTCCTGTGCCACGACTCCTCCAACGAAGGCATTCATTGGGCCCAAATTTCCTCGAGCCACGCGACCAAACTTCTGCAACAGTTTCTCATCCACAGTTTCAATTGTGACGATTTTAGAGTCTTCCATAGGAGTGACAGTGGATGAGTGAATGCCCTTTGCAATGTCAAGGAATCGAGCTTCATCTCCAGCCGATTGTGGAAGTCGTCCGCCAGTCTCATCAATGAAGGCATCGAGAGATTGAAAAGCCAAATGGATCTGTGGAATTGCATCCATCTTTCCATAGTCAGAGATGACCAGGTCATCATGGGTGAGTTCCTTCAAGGATTCTCTAAGACTTTTGAACTTCACAATTTTAGGCATCTTCACTTGAACTACTCGGCCTCCAGAGACATATGAGCCGAATTCTAAAAAAATAATTAAAATTAGACAATATAAACAAAATTATATTAACCAAGTCTATAACAATCCAATCTCTTTTATAATTTATATCTTTAGTTAAATTAGATAAAATGAAAATTAAATAATTTAAAATGTCTTACTCGTTGTATCGCAATTGAGCTTGAAAGTGTATGGCCCCATAACTTCAATCTTAATAGGATCACAACCATTGAGTTCGGTCATTCCAGACACTTCAGTGAAAGTGACGTGGTCTCCGTCTTCAAGTCCGTGGCGAACCTCATCAAGGCAAGTAACGGCTCCTCTCTCTTCGCTCGTTACTGATGCAATCATGGCCGAGACCGGCTCTTCTCCAGTCATATCTGTAACTTTGAAATTGTCCCCAAAGTCGCAGAAGACACGAGAAAAAACTCCACGAGTTTCAGCAAGAATAAAATGAATTCCCTCGGCATGACAAAAGTCAGCAATTTTGAGTAATTCCTCATGGGTTCCATCTCGATCAGTTAACACAACAGTGGCAAACTGTCTGAGGAAATCGAGTTCCAACTTCCCGGTGTTCAATTCCACAACGACGTATGGATTCAATTCATTGAGGCTTTCGAGACTCTGCTCGGCCCGATTCCCTCCAAGGGCAGACTTCTTCAAGTAAAACTGTGAGCTCAAATCACGCCATTCCGATCCCTAAACAATTATATCATATTGTTTAATATAATTAAATACAATAATAAATAATAGGGCATTCAATTAGAAGCAATAATATATA
>JAQGBZ010000196.1:0-118137 GCA_034687125.1 Neelides folsomi | reverse complement strand
GTAAACAAATATCATAAATAATAATTTATGTTTCAAAGTGAAAGATTGTAAGATATAGCTCGAACATAGTCCATGATCTCTCTATTGTCATAGTCTAAAACAATATTTTTCAATCTCAATTTCAAATTTTCAATTTCTTTGGGTTCCTTTCTCCTCCGCTCTCTCTATCCAAGGCAAGTTCAACAAGATTTTGCTTTAGTTGTAGATTTTTAATAAAACGGAAAATTGAAGGATGTTTGCAATTCGTCATGGTAGCAAAAAAGAAGTTCCAACCTTCGCAGAAATTGTTAGTTTTAGGCATATCTAATGTAAAAATAAAAATAAGTTATTTAAAGAAATGGTAAAAGAGTAATACTACTAATACATAATATGTATATTTTACATGGTACGTTTATTATAATATTTAAATTCATAGTATTAGTTAAACATTACCATTTTTTGTCGCCTCAAAGCAATTTCACATCTCAATGAGGAAAAGTGGAGTTTTCCTAACTTTTCTTCGATCTAATGCTCCAATCCACGTGTTTTCAAAATATGTGAGATATTCTGAAAGTCTAGCTTCGTCATTAACATAATATTCTAATGCGATAATTAGCTCATAAACTTCCACAACTTTGTCGAGTGAAACAAAAGCAAGAGCCTATAAAAACTTAATGTTCTTCTCAAACTCTCGATCCTTTTTCAAAATTTCAGACAAGCCACATTTTTGGAAATTACGTCTATTACACTGTAGAAAATGAAAAAAACATCCATGTTTCTGGGTTGTGGGCCAAAATTTGGTGAAAGCATTGATTTCTGCTTTTTCAAAATCCGTGATAGCATTGATTGGAATCCAGTTAGGCACTAACTTTTGAATCTCTTGTAATACGCTTATATAAGTGGTTTTCTTTTTGTTTGCCATTAATGTGTAAATTAGAGAAAGACACTTGTTATTTTTATATCCCATAAGCACAAAGAGTTGATTGAAAATTGTTGGAACGACTGAAAATGTAGCATCACAAAAAATACTTTCAACATGTGGCTAAATATTGGAGATTTTTTCAGTAGTAAAAATAAGGAAACGGTCATTAGATTTTCCTGAATCATGAAATAAAAACTTTGCACCATTGGTTTGAATGGTGAATTCTGGTGGTATTTCTAAATCACGAAGTGCTTTTGGTTGATTAGGGAAATTTTCGATCGCTTTTTGAGTAGATGTAATTGTTTTTTTTAAAGATGAAACTTTTGGCAAGCTTGAAAGCAATTCTGGATTTGGTGCACATTCAGCTAAAATAACACTTGTAGGTTTAAATAATTCATCTTTGGCTTTCTGTTTAATAAGAGCCTTCACTCTTCGACCTTCTGTTGCAATTTGGCTTGGTAAATGCGAATGCTCACACGATTCATACACTTGATTTCCTGTAGTTTGCACTTTACCGTTGCACGATCTATTTGAACATCGCCAAAAATTCTTTCACATTCATAGAACTCAAAATACATAAATTAAGATTTGCTATTTATAATATTAATACCTTCCCTATAATCGTTAAAAATGTTTGTTAGTCCAAAAAGTATATATACCTAATCATCAAATCCCAAGGTTCTTGTACACAAATTTCGGTGTACCGTACTGACGGTGCCCACTACTACAAGTACCGAAGAGTATATGCCCAAACGTGAGGACACCTCACATAACAAGTAATAAGTATTTTGATTTTATTTGTGTTAAATAAACATGGAACTTACAGCTTCTTTTTTTCCAGATAGGAGAAAAGTAACTTTTTGGCCACACGATACAGTACGAAGATTGAGGTGCAAGTTACGATAAATTGTTTGAAAAAACATCCACAATCACCCATTTTTACCTTATTGGACTTTTGATCTGATCGAAAGTAAAATAAAGTATTGTAAGACTGTAACAGGCTTTTAAATGAGATTTTAGAATTGGAAGTTTGTAGGAGCCTCAAAGTTCTCTCAACTTTGAGTTGAGTTGACTTTGAGGCAAAATGGATTTGAAAAAAGGGAAGGCTGAAAATTCAAGGTCTACAGGTAGATCTTATATTAACACTATTTGTCATTGTTTGTTCTTTGGAGTTTATTTATACTTTACGTATTTGGATTACAAGATATATCTACATTAATTTAATAATAATGATGATTTTGAAATATGATAAGATCTTTGAAAATTAAATACTTTAAAATTATTTATTCTTATAATTTCTTAACAAATTTTTTTAGATACCTTATTATATAATTTTGATATGGAATAAAATAAAAATACTCAAGTTAATTATTTATCAATATCTGATTACGATTTGTTTTTATAATTCATACATCTCTGTATGATATAATTATGTATGTTATGTACAATAATAATCTCTTTTAGTTTAATGAACTCCTTGTTTAAAATTGACAAATGAGAGATATCAAATTCATAGTTAAAACAAAATAATAAAGGTATAATAGACAATAAAATTATAAATTTAAATTCGTTTTAAGATAATGAATAAAGTTGATATAATATATTTAGTAGGTCTGTAGAGTACATAAATACTTAATTACATTTTATTACAGATATTTATGTAGTGTATAAGATAAGGGTAACATTAAGTATTTAGAGTAGTTTAAAATTTTAATGGGAAAGAGTCAAAACTGGCATGTAAGGCATGTAATAAATGCTAAACCATTATAAGTAAAAGTACTAATAAATTATGAATTATTATAAACTATTCAACGTTTGTCAAAATTTTAAATAAAACGAACATAGCTCAAACCATTTAAACATTTGAGTTAATAGTCCTAATATCAAATTTAACTATATAAACATAATTAAAGGAACTTCATTTCTTTATAATAAGTAGTTATTATATAAGTACTCTAGAAGATACATTGTTAATTAATCTAACATTTAAATTATATATTAAACAACAAAAATTAATTATTTGACATTTGAGCAATTATAAATAATAAATGAATCACGGGTGAGTGAACTAATGAGATTGTCAATTAGCGTCCCCAATTACTCCTCAGTTTAAATTACAAAATAATCTACTCTGCACCATATTTTATATACAACATAAATAAAATATTTTTGTAAAATAATGAATCAGTGTTCGTGACTATCGTGGTCGCCATGATCATCTTGACACTCTTGTGGACCATGGGCGTGGTCGTGTGAGTTTCCGACTGTTGTAATGAGAACTGCCATAATGACAAGGCCGAGAGTCAAAGCAATAAATTGGAGAAATCCAGCAGATTGCCATTCTTTTAATTCCTTCTCTTTTCGTTCTCTCTCACGGCTCATAATTTCAAAAAAGACGACATAAAGTAAAGTTCCAGCTGCAATACCCTGAAAGTGAAAAATGCAATTAAATAAAATCTCCAATTATAACTTGATACCAATATTTAACATTTTAATTATATTCTAAATACATGGAGTTAAATTCAAGAAAACAACAAACTATACCTCATTCCAGCCCGGAATACCCGTGAGTTTGAAAGAATCGCTAAAATAATATTGAAAATGCATATGTGGGGTCCAGGATACGCTTGTGGAAGTTACCATGTAAGCTCCATCATGAGCATTTTCAATAATATTTTAGCGGTTCGTTCAAACTCACGGGTATTCCGGGCTGGAATGAGGTATAATAGAGTTGTTTAAAGTAATTAAAATGCTTACTTCAATAATGGCTATTGTTGGAGTGTCGGTTGAGCTTGCAGAAGTCATAGCGGCACCAATGATGATTCCAATGGAGGAAATGAGTGAGAAGAAAAGAACAGAAGAGACGAAGACGAGAGCTTTAACCCTCGCCAATGCCAATTCAAGGCCCATGCAGAATGAGATGAGAAACTCATGGGAAGCGACGGCTCCAAACAAAAACCAAACGTTACTCTTTTCCTACAAGGATCAAAATCAGATTAGATTATTATTCAGTCTTATCTTATACGCTAATTTTTGTAACATAATTTAAGTTAATGAAATTAGTTTGACTTTAATTAATAAAAATTAATTAATTATCGAGGATGTCCATTGGACACATCATAAGCTGATAAATGATAATGAACTACAACTATGTAATGCTGATTGAGCAGAAACTTACAAATTGCGTACAAATATGCAAATAATTCTAAAACGTCTATGTGTAATACTTGTTCCAAAAATCATAATAAACACATTTCTTATCCCAGTGCTGGGTAATAAAAAATGCTATCACCAAATCCTATTTATATTCGCTTGGATATATGCAAATGTCCACGTGAATGACAACCAGTGGAGTGGAAAAATGCCACTAACAATAAAGGCATTTAATTTATAAATCCCACAGATATTTAAATGCTGACATTGACCAAGAAAAGTGTTTATCGGAAACTTTATCCAAATGTTTTAAATACTATTTAGTTAGTAAGATATATAAATATATGACATTTGTTATTATTTGATATACTTATACATACTATAAACATTGATAAGGGCAGTTGTAAAACCACATTGAATTAGATTCGATAATAAAATCATTTAATTCTCAACATGATGGCTTTTCAAGGAAAAGTACTCCAGGAAAAGTATTCCAGGAAAAGTATTCCAGGAAAAGTCTAGCAAATATAAACATTGCAATACTATTACCTCACAATATTATCAATTAAGGATAAGTTGATCAATTGAATAAGTATTGCAAGAAATTAAGACGTTTACCTCTAAATTAAGTAGACATTTAAAATACACATACCTGGACACCAACTGCGATACCTTCAAGGACACCATGGAAGGACAACGCAAAAAGGGCCAAAGCTCCGCGAACTATCTGACCCCGGTTTTTCTCTTGAGGGCATTCTTCTTTATTAAATGCTTCATGATGGCTGCAATCGGGAACAGGGATGTTGTGAGCCATTGTATTATGTCTTGCGACAGTTTCGTGGTGGCTGTGTCCGTGATGTTTCTTTATTTGAATTGAAATTAAACTTTAGCTTATTCAATCCTTTATTAAATTAATTATTATAATCCAAATCTTTAAATTTTATACTTCGACCACTTTAACATTCAACATTAAAATATTAATTTATTTAATTAAAATTACCCCGTCATCTCCCATAATGTAATGAGCTGCTTCTTCAATGAAATATATGAGGATAAGCCCAGTGAGAACAAAAACCTCAGCAAGCGGAAAATGTTCATCAACGGATGTCCAAAGTGATTCGACCCGAATGACCCTTTCCCTCAGATGTGGAAGCATGTGGAGAATCGACGTTGACAATAAAACTCCGCCACCGAATGACGAGAGGAGCGAAAGAAATAAATTGAACTTGGCCGACGGACTTCCCTTTCGCCGGATCGTGACCCATGGCAAAAGACCTAACACGGCCGATGCGACGGCCAGCCCGATGGCCACTACAATTTTTTCCCAACTGAGACTCATTTTGTTGACCTTTGAACTCGGAAAAACAAAAACGACAACGGAACCTCGAGAGAATTCTTTGTTTTACAAAGTGGAAGACGGCGCCTTTTCTTCGCTCGAGGTTCGGGTGCAAATGAGGGACGAGCCGTGCGCAAAAGTGCTTATAAGGCAGACTATCCAACGCGGCTCGGCTCGTCATTAATTAATTACCATGGAAATGATAGAGCTAATATAGCTATTAGCTCTATTAGAACTGAAAGTACTCCATATTTGTATAGTTGAGGTTCAACTGTGTCATTTGTCAATGGTTTTGTGATAGAATTGTTCTGGGAAAGATTGGAATACCCTGAAGGCTGAATCCATGATTTTTATCGTTCATTTGGCATAAAATTTCTACATGATTTAATTTTAATAACTTGCATATAAATCAAGATATCACAAATGATGAATAGTCTATAATAAAAATCTTCTCTAGTTGTATAAAATTTTAAGTTGAACTATCTTTATCGTAAGATCGAGTGGAAAGCTTATTAAAAAGATAAAATGTAAAATATATCACTGTATTAATTTTTAGTTGAATTCTTATATAAAAAGAACTTAGCGTTATACATATATTATTAAATAATATAATGTATATAAAATTTTGATGTCTGTTGCTGATGTATTTTATTGTTCTTGTATACGCTGCAAATTTTAATAGGCTCTTGAACAAAGGTCAAGTTTTCGTAATTCTTAATATTCAAATACGAATGAAATAATCACATTTAGTAAATACAATAATTACTATATCGGTATTATGTATTAAACTGTATTTAACAGTATAACTATGCACTATAACATAGGTAACCGATTTGATCTGAAGTCGTCAAGTTTTTTGTAGATATCTTATTTGCAAATTATTGTTTAGCGGTAGACGGCACTTTTGTAATCGGAGACTAAAAGCTTATACCCATATCTCTTTGTTCGGGTTTTATAATGTTAATTCAACAATTAATTGGTTTGGTTCAGAATGTACATGAACTTTATAACATATCAAATATTTGTATTAAAATATAATAGTAGTAATGATTAACAGCAAATGCTGATCTCGCCGATCTTTGTTAATTAAAAGATAAATGCTAAATTAAAGAATTATGTGGAATTAATTTCGTCACAAAATAATTACGATGAGCAATATTTGTTATATACCAGTAGTATAAATTGAAGCTTGGTAATTAAATAAATATTTACATATTAAGGGGAAATTCATATTAAACACATTTAATTCCTTTTACAATAAAGGCTTAAATATATGTGGATATCCTAAATTACTTGTTAAAATGCATTAAAAGTGAATGTGATTGAAAATACAAATGAACTTTGATGAACTCAAATTCCATTTAATATTATTTATTTAGGATGTGTTCTTTGTATAGATCACAAATGATTTTATTTTTTGTTATTCAAATTTAATTAAACGAACTCATTGAATAAAAGGAGGAAATGATTCAAAATTCCAAATTAGTAAAACATTTCCCTAAATGGACCTAAATACATAATTTTTGTCAAGAACATTTCCAGAATTTAAATGCGTCTGAGGCTGACTAATAAAAATATATTGGCTATGAAAAATTAAAAAATTGCCAAACTCTTCATTCCTGAAATAAATGAAACAAAGCAAGATTTTAATAAACCATTTTACTCCCTCGACTAACAACTTTGTATTTTATCTTTTTTATCAATTCAATTGGCATTGGCATTCAAGTGGAAGAACAGAGGAACTATTGTAAAAAGTGTTAAGTAAGTGAGGTAGTCGATAAGTTTAAAATATGGATGTGTCTAATTAATCTCATCAGCTATTGAGATTAAAAGATTAATTGTAAATAAATATATTTTTAATGTTCAAGCTTTATAGAGGATTACAAAATTATTAAATTAAAATCGATCCAACAATAAATAAATTCGGATTAACAAAATGAATAAATCTTTTAGCTTTATTCTTGTGACCATCTTATTCCATCTGTTGGGAAACGAAGCATGTGCTCCTATCCCAATGTTGTTCAAAAATGCCTACGATGGAAGCGTAAGTGATTCTTAGCGCGAAGATTTAATTTAATTGTTTTAATTCTAATAGTGGCTTAGCGTGGCTGGTGTCGGTGATGGAGCTCTTGTCGTTACTTCCCCAGATAATTGGGCTTTATCCGAAACTTGGGAGGTCGCTTGGGGTAAATGACTTTTTATAATTTAACTCATTTATCATTTCATAAAGTTAAGATTGAAAAGTTTATCTAAATACATAGAGGACGCGTTGGTTAGCGGATCAACGTTTTTGAATTACAACCAAGATGGAATTGGACCAAAGGAAATTTTGGATGAAAATAGATTTGATTATCAGATACTAATGCGGGTAAGTAATTTAATAGCTTATTATAATAACAATTATTAATATTAATTGCATTGCTACATTTTACTAAAAAATATTATAAATTTTATTTTTTTTGTAATTTTTAAGTTTCCGACTTCAACAAATAATCAAAAGTTTCTCTTGAAAGCTTTCAAGAACAACGAAACTGGGTATTATGTTTATCAAATCATAAACAAGGAGAGCGGGAGATGCATTCAGGGAAATAAGTAATTTTTCAATATTTCATCATTCATATTTTATTTAAAAGAATTCGAAAGCATAAAACAGTTAATATACAAATCTCCATATTTAAAAGCGTTTACCGAGCTGTGACTTCAGAAATCTGCTTAAATGCTGATGAGATGGATCTAAATTCGCCACAGTTCTGGTCAGCTTATACCAAAGATTTGATGGCGTATCTTCCACAACCTGAAGAAATCAATATTTAAATAATGAATAATATTATGTGTTTGTTCCATTTACAATTTGCATAAAAAATTGAGTTATTAAAATTAATAAATTAAAATCGATAAATTAAAATTGTTTCATCCGTTCAATTAGTGATTTTGCTCGTTTCATCTATTATAAAATACTCACCTTGGCAGATTCAACAACCTCACCTTGACCTGAGAATCTTTAATTTATCAAAATTTGCATTAATTTATAATAATAGCAATCACCATATAAGAATATCATTAACATATGTTATTTATAATATAATTAATTGATATAATGTGCCTATATAAAATTGAGATGGGTGGGATAGATAGTGTATTGAGACTAACTATGTATTAAAAACCTACATTAGTATAACTTACTTACTCAGAATTAACACAAAGTGATGTTATTCGTCTAATCTATTAAATTTGACAGAACAATGCCAAATTTCAAACAAAATGTCACATAGTCATTATCGACATTAATCGATTGAGTTATGATTTAATGAAATTGAGATTTGCCAATAAAATTAAATGTTAACATTCGTGGTTCATTATGGTATGATTAAAATTAAGGTAATGGTAAATTAAATTATAATTATAACCTAATCTTTCCTATACTAAAAGTAATATATAGCCAATTGGCAATTTAGTAATTTTCAATTGATTAAAATCTTATATCACTCATTTCGCAAGTTGTTGCAAACCCAGAATTCAATCTGAAAATCATAGTTTAAATAAAAAAAATGACCAAAATCGTGGGCCTTTCTATATTTCTTTTGGGGTATTTGACCCTCTCTGAAGCAGCTCGTTGTGATCCAATTGCAATTCTTTTGAGAAACGCTAAAGATGGGAACGTAAGTCTCATTCAACGGTTTCTTTCAAGTATCTTCATTAGTTTTATTATAATGTAAATGGTAATAGTGGCTGACTGCCTCTGGAGATACTCCCGGAGCTCCAGTTTTAACAATCCCGTACAATTTTGCTCTTTCGGAAATGTGGGAAGTACAATGGAGTAAGATTGACCCATGAATTTTTATTTACAATTTATGATTATGAATTATATTTTTGTGTTAATTTTAATAAATAAACACTCTCAATTGGGTAATTGTTAAAAGATGAAGCCCTTGTCGGCGGTGCAACTTTTCAAAACTATCATGTTTATCGCTGCATGATGGACGAAGATCATATTGATGGAAAAATTTTAGTCAACGTATTAAACAATAAATGTTTTTAATATTTTAAATTAATTGATTTAATTTATAATTTAACATTATTACAATTAACTCATAGAGTGCTTCACAAGATGATAAACAAATGTGGTCAATTAAACCATTGTTAAATCAAACTACCGACAGTTATGTTTATCAAGTTATGAACAACAAAAGCAAAAAATGTTTACAAGGACATGGGTAAATGTAAAATATAATATTAACAATAAGTTGTAAAGTTATTATTATTATTATATATTTTATATTAATAATCATTCATTATTATTAAAATAACAATTGTATTCTTATAATTAAAGAACCTACGGTCGAGTTACAACGACTCCATGTGAGCCTGACGAAAGTGATTTAAGAACCGATCAACATTGGCAGATTTACAGAAAAGGAAAATCTTCAGATCCGCTACCTCAAAGACTTTAAATTTAATTTGACAATATGTTAACTTAATATATATTATGTTAAGTATGCATGTTCCTCCTTCCAAGATAGTTATTGGTTAATTAGTCAAAACACCAATAAAATGATCAATAAAAGTAGCATTCAATTAAAAGTGTATTTTATTCAATTTTTTTTGATTTAAATGGAGATTAAGCACAGGATCTGTAGGTTTGAGCTTTATCAGCAATCTCTTTAGGAAGCTTGGAATAAACGCCTGGAAAATATACGCTTCCAGACTAGACACAAAAATATTTTACATAACTTATAAATGTAAATCAAATAGGATTTTGGTATATGGTGAAAAAATTAAAAATTGTGGTTAACAAACCCCTTTGCAGGAATCCCTAGTATAAAAAATCACACATTCTTCGGTAATCAATGACCTAAAATCCTTCGCGGCGTAGTAGGGAAATTTTTGACATACACTTTTGGCAAAAAAGCAGTACTGATTTCCTTTGATCATTATATAAAAATTTAAAAAAATAATCTATTAGAATTCATTAAGCAATCATCTAACATTTTTACAATGATGATTAACGGTTTTAATGTAAAGATTTAAATAATTTTTTTTAATTAATTTTGTGATATAAAGGGCTTTAATTAAATCACCATTTTGACCCTTGAGAGAAAAAACGCAAAATTCTCCAGGAACGTTGATATCGCCTAAATTATTCAAAATTAAAAAATGGTATAAAACAATCATCCTCACTTCGATATATATGAAATCTATAAAAAATCACGAAATTACCTCCACGTAATGGAACTGCTAAAATAGCGATTAAAAACAAATTCAATATCATTGTTATTTAATTTATTTAAATGCAAAATCAACGACTAGCTTTAAGAAAATTTCTAAATTAAACTGAATTTTCTTTTACTTTTCTCTCCACGACGTTGACACTTTCCTATTTATAACTTAACCTAGTATGAGAGAATGTTGAGAAAGTGGCATATGCAGAATATCAACCATTTCCTCATTTGCACAATCTAAATTCCTTTTTCAAAACTATTCACTTTGACTAATTATGTCGAATGAGGTGACCATTAAATGATATAATGACATACCTCTTCTATAATTAAGTGATCAAATCATGGAAAATGTATCAATTATGTAAAATTATAAAAGTCAATTACTTATATGTAACATTATTTATTCTTCACTAATTTGTCATAAGACTCTTCTAACTTTTGAAGAAAAATGTCAATTTCCTCTTTTGTAATTCCTATTGTTGCAGCTACTGTAAAATAAGGAACTGGATATTCGTTGTGGCTTGCTCCCCACCCTAAATATTCCAATGATCAATTTATATAATTATCAAACTTAAATATTTTAATTAGTTATAATTTAGCAAAGACTTTATTCAAAATTTGGAGATTTGATTTATTTTTTTGCATTTTTACCTCTAAATTCAAAGCCTTCTATTGTTTTCGTTTCCTTGCATGTAATGACTCTCGATCCTGTTACATTTCTTAAAAATAACATTGAGCCGAGTTGAGTTAAGGTCTTGAGTCGATCTTTTTCATTCTGTTCTTTTCCCAAGTTCTTTATTGTAAAGCCTATTGAAATTTGGTTATCCGGTGTAGAGAGAACTTTTTCTCCGACTTTTTCACCAAAACTTGACAATTTTTCTATTGTATAAGTGTGGAGTTGCTTTCGTTCAGACATCATCTTTTCATAATTATCTCTTCCCATTGAGAGGAGAGTTATGAAAACATCCAGCGATTGACTGGAAGAAGCTCGACCTGTTATTGAATAAAAGAATGTTGAGAATATGCTAATATTCAAACAATACAGTTTTAACAATAAGTAAAGCTTGAATTTTTAATCCTACCTGGATAATTTTTTTTAATTTGTGTCAAGAATTGAGAATTGAATCCAGCAATAATCGCACCACCAACAGGGACCATCAAATTTTTATCAGTACTTTGTAAAAATACATCCAGTCTGCCTTCCCTGAAAAAAACCCAGTAAAATCATTATATAAAGTAATAAAATTAGTGTTTATAAACTCAAAAGTTTAAATATAATTTACGCAATTAAACATTGTAAAAGAATTTTTCATTCATTATTCACCTTATAGCTTGATGAATTAAAAAGTTGCATTTCCCACTTTGAAGTCCATAAGCATTGTTCACAACGTGGAAAATATCATGTTCTTTGGCTATCTTAGAGAGTTCGATGAGTGAATCTGGGCCTCGGGGAGCAAAACAACTCGTTGTGCTCATCACACAGAGAATCTCGTCTTTGTAAGTTTCAATCGCTTCCATCACTTTCTTCAAATTAGTGACAAGTTGTTCCGATTCGATGACTGGCTCTATTATAATTGGTTGAAGACCTGACAAAATAAATTAATAAGTGCGTATTTATGATATGATCGAATAAATTCGATAGATTCATTTGTGATTTGTATTAAGGGGTAAAGACAAACCTGCAGTAATAATACTCTTGAAACACGATTTTTGATCGATTCTACTCCATATGACATATTTCCCTTTGGGTTTCAATTTTTTAAGTGTCATGAAGGTAAAGGCAAGACTCATGCCTGTAGCAAAAGGTACAAGGAACGCATCAGATATTTTTGGATGGACTATTTCAGAAAAATATTCGTTAATGTAACTTTAATGATTTAATATTATTTATCGTAATAACACTAATGAAATAAATAGGTCAAGATTTTAAAGAATTTTAAAATAATAATTTTACCTATCGTTTTACAAAAATCAAGGACAAGACAATTTGTGAGCACATTTAATAAACTGGACCCTGCAGCTTTTGGTTGAATTTCAGTCAAATCGCCAGAACGGCCAATTCCGTGGCAGAAACGGAAATGTCTTTTTAATACGAGATCTGTTAGGCAATCAACAATCATCAAAGGTTAATTTTAGTGATTTTAAATGTCAATTCTATCCATAAAAAGTAATGAGTAATTACCAGAATAAACCCTCCCTTCTCTTTCACCGACTCCGACTTTCGTTGGGAAGTTGTTGGTGTCCAAGGAAGAAAGGTGGTTAAGGAATAGAGAAATACTGTGATCGTCCCATGACTCTCTAGGCCACTTTCGCTATAATGATTAAAATAATTAGAATTCCATATATTATAAATTATAGAGATATTATATTCATTATTTAAATATTTATTAATCCTAATAGTTATTTAAAGTAAAATTAATTATTTAACTCACTTGACTAATGAGACTCTTAAACTTTGTTTCAAGTGCTTTGTTAGAATTGAGCCCTTGATCAAGGTAAGTTGCGGGGAGCAGATGACATGCCTCTTTGAACACCGAACTTAAATCCATTTCTAATTAACTAATACTACACATTTAATTCTATACAATTCACAATCTTTCTTACAATTTTTTTCTATACAATTTTTCTTAAAAGTTTAATTGAGTTTTAATGTAAAATAAACCGGTAAGTAAGTAAGTTCCATCTTTCACACGTATCCTCTTTTTGAAGAATCCGGGATTACAATTCTAGGATTAAAATGACATTGCACGTAAAATCTCAATGGGCAGTGTGTAACAATAGAAGTTCATTCCATGATAGATATTGCTAAAAGACCTAAATCCAAGTTCGAATTTGTTGTCGGAATTTCTGAATCGCAGTCTTCGTAGTTTTCAATTCTCTTCCCGGAAGAATAACAAAATTAAATTTGGACGTTATAAAATCGATTATAAACTAAAAATTTTATTGATATATCAAGTTTATATAAAAGTTAATCATGTTAGCTGCATTGGCTGCATACGCCGATCGCTCTTCATCTTCATCAGAAGAGGAGGAAGAAGAAGAGATCCAAACTGAAAAGCCTAAAGAAATTCCGGAGCATCTCAAACCCTTGGAATCCGAACCCGGGTCTTCTTTTGCCCTTCAAGTTGTCTCCGCTCCTGACATCTCCCTCAATGTAATTTTTAATAAATACCTTTGAAAATAAAGTAAATGGTGGCTAAATGACTTTTTTATAAAATAGCGTGGCCTTGATCCTGTTGGTCAACCAATTGATCCCAAATGCAAAGAACTCACATTCAACCCCAAATATGAACAACTCTTTGCTCCAGACGTTGGCCCTAAGAATCCCTTCAAAACTGGACAAAAGGCGGCTACAAGAAACACCTTGGCTGGTTATGTCGAGAAAGCTCACCTTAACGAATTCCATTTCGAAAATCAAAGGAGAACTTTTACTTCGTAAGCCATTTATATTATTATTTAAAGCGAGTAAAAAGGGTTGAATACTTCTTTTCACTATATAGTTTAGTAATTTATACTTTTTAATATAAATATTGTTTATTTAAAATGTTTAGATATGGCTATGCGATTGATCCAAGCTCAACAGCTACAAATTCTCAAATGATTGGCCAACCAACATCAGCCGAAAGTTCTAAAACTGTGTTTGAAACAATTCCTTTGAGGCCAAAGGATAAGCGTAAAAGGGATAGGAATGACAAGCCAGAAGACATTGATGGCTATCTTGGACCATGGGCTCCTTATGAAGATTTACAAACTGTGGCTAAACCAACTGAGGTATAATTGAATTGATCTCATACGCCTACGAAATGTATCTACTAATGAAATATTAAATATTTATATTTTGAGGGAATTTATTTTATTTTATTCAACGTTATATTTGTTTAACAGGAGGAAAGTGCTGAACTTGAAGTGATCCTCTCAAAGAGGCAAAGACGTGGGAAAAACGTGGACGATAAACCCATTGAAGAGAAATCGATCGTTCACATTAAGGACACGGTGGATTATCAAGGAAGGTCCTTCATGGTCGCAGGGCCAGAAACTGGAGGAAAACAAAAAGCCGTCACGAAATGTTTCATTCCCAAAAACCTTGTTCATACTTGGACGGCTCATACAAAAGGATGTTCGGCTATTCGACTCTTTCCTAATTCTGGCCATCTTTTGTTATCATCTGGAATGGACACAAAAGTCAAAGTATGACAATGCTCATAAACTAACACTTTTAAAAAAATTAATAAATAAAATTGGTTTGATATTTTATTAAAACGTTTTTTGTATTGACAGTTATGGGAAGTTTACGGAGAGCGAAGATGTTTGTTGACCTACATGGGCCATCGCCAGGCTGTTCGAGACATTTGTTTCAACAGGGATGGAACTCGGTTCCTTTCTGCAGCTTATGATCGATTCATCAAACTTTGGGACACCGAAACTGGCCAAGTTATCAAGCGGTTTTCAAATAGGAAAATTCCTTATTGTGTGAAGTTTCATCCTGAGGTTTCAAGGCAGCATTTGTTTGTTGCTGGAACTTCGGATAAGAAAATTGTTTGCGTATGGATATTATCTCGTTAATAACTTAAACAATTGATTATAACAATATCTGATCTAATAATTTGTATGTTTTATATTAATATTTATTAATATTTAATTCCAGTGGGATACAAGAAGTGGAGACATTTGTCAAGAGTATGATCGACATTTAGGAGCAGTTAATACAATTACATTTGTTGACGAGAACCGAAGATTCGTTTCAACTTCAGACGACAAAAGTCTCCGTGTTTGGGAATGGGACATTCCTGTTGATATGAAGGTTTGGAATTTTAATTTGCTAATTTAAGAAAAGAAAAGTTTTAAAATATTTAATTTCGCAAATTACTCGTTTAATAATTTATTACAGTATATCGCTGATCCTTCAATGCACTCAATGCCTGCTGTCACAATGGCCCCTAATGGCAAATGGCTAGCCTGCCAATCAATGGACAATAAGGTAAACTATGAAATTAATTTACGTTATTGCATTTTGCATTGTATTGGAAAACTAAAAATTAAATTTATTTCACTTCCAAACGTGACACAATAACATAATATTTTTTTATTTTAGGTAATGGTGTTCACAGCTATGAACAGATTTAAGCTTCATAGGAAGAAGACGTTTTCGGGACATATGGTCGCTGGTTATGCTTGCCAACTTGATTTCTCGCCTGATATGAGGTAAAATTCAATTCATTTTATTATTGATTAACTTAATTGACTATTATTGGTTCATTGGTTCATTTACATTTTTCTGTCATTTTTCTGAGATATTCCCGAAGGAAGAAAATAATTGGTAATAAATTGAATAACCAAATGTTCCTTTTATAGTTATCTCATCAGTGGAGATGCAGATGGGAAAGTATTCGTGTGGGATTGGAAGAGCACGCAGGTGTTTAGCAAGTGGAAGGCTCATGATAACACGTGTATATCTGTCCTTTGGCATCCCAATGAAACCTCCAAGATTATATCGGCTGGATGGGACGGACTCATTAAGTTATGGGATTGAATCATGATATCTCACTTTGTTTTCTATAATTTGATATTGACTTCATTGAAAACAAATCAAATTTCCCGAATCCGCTTTTTATTAGATCATTAATTTTAAGATTATTTATCAATTTCATTCTCTTGTATGAGAATATTTGATTTGTATATATTATAATAATTTTATTATCTTATCATTATATAATTGCAACAAGTATAGTATAGGAATTTGTACTAAAAATACATTACAATTTTTGCTTGTTAAAAATTAATAAACTATTTAACGTTGTTATCTTATATTTATAATGAATAAATAACATTTATTAATTTTTTGATTCATAATAAATATATGTTATATTGATCTTTTCAATGTAGATGCGCAATTCAGCAATTCATGATTAAAATTATTATCATGGTGGCTCTCATGTTTGCTTGATATTTCATTGAGATATTGTGGGCAAGGATTTAATTAATTCAAAGCTTTCTCATATGACGACATTGCTGTCTCCTGCAAGGCTCATATTTTCCTCAAAATTCTTTGAAATTTAATCATGAAAGAAAGCTAATCTTTGACTTGTTCTTTGAAATGGGCTTATCCCGACATTCTGAAATAACATTTTCTCCATTAAATATATAAACATATTTAATAAAAAACATATTGTTAGAATTGAGACAAATAAGTTAGTTTCAAGCTGAACGCTGTTATTACGTAAACATGAAACAACTGTACTATATCTATATTATAGTAATTATAATTATGTATGAGAGGACTTGACTTTAATGAAATTCGACTATAGTATATATGTAAACTATATATTATATAAACTATAATAATTTCAATTTCATAAAACAAAGAAATTCCCTAGTTTTGTATTTAATTTATAATATTTATTTAAATAAAAAGTATAAATATTCACTTATTGTTAGTATAAGAATGTGAATTGGATGATGGATGAATCACAAGTCAGGGGATTTAATTTCAATATTTCATCCAATGAATCCCTCAAGACTCGAGAGAGAGAGAGAGAGAGAGAGATGAATTCCTAATCCGGAAATCCGAATTAAATCTCCCAAGAATTGCGCAGGATGGAGAAAACAAATAAAGATGAAGAGCGAAGCGGAGAGAAAGTCACAAACTTCCTTCCTCTCTCATCTTCACCATTTCTCAGCTTCTTCCAACTTGAAATCTCTTCGTACCTTCACTTTGCAAATATCTCTAAAATGTCTTTTTCCTCCGCGGTTCTTCTTCTCACCATCATCGGCTTCACTTACGGTTTAGGTCAAATGAATCCCATTAAAAGGGAAATTGATCCAATTGACGTTTGCATTGTCACCTGCGATTTCTGTTTTCAAGTAAGATACATTTACATTGAATAATATTGATTTTGTTCATTATCTTTAACATTTAATTATTCAGAATGATGAGCTGTTGAAATGCGCAAATGAGTGTATCATGACAGAAGGAATGATGGGAGATTCAAACTTTTCCGAGGGATGTCCTTTGTTCTTCAGGAAAGGAAGAGTCAACGAGGGAAGGATGACACTCTTCAACAAATACGTGCACCATCACTAAAAAATCTATTTCATTTACATATATAATATTTATGGGGAAATTAAGCAGTAGAGCTCTGGTAGGAATTCCAATTTAAGTAATTAATTTTACGCTGACTTAAAACAATATCTACTATTGGTATGTTAAGAGTAAGACATTTTAATTAAACTTAGCCATTAAAAGAGCTTAGAATTTTTTGTTAAATAATATAAGGAAAGAAATACAAGTGTACAAACTAATTTAAACTATATAACTTCCGTATAATCTTATGTAAACTTTCTTTTTAACATTTTAAACATTTTATGTTGCAGGTTGGAGAGTATTATCCAAGCATATTGTATGTACATTTAAAATTATATAAACACTCAAGTAAACCAATAAGTTCAAACATTTGCACCGTTTATTTATATTTTAAGAAATGTACATAAAGACTCAAATTCATAAAACTTTTTCTTCTTGCTATAGGTATATTCGTATATTGTATGATGAATGATGAATCTATCCAATAATAGGAAGTGGATTCACGGTCTCACATACGGCTTGGTTTGGTGGTAAACAAATTTTAGAATTTTTGTCGAATTTTGTTGAATCCGGACATTGAAGTTCAGTTGGGTTACCATTCAGGCAGAGATAAAATTTCTGGCAATCATATTGATCAGGGAAAACTCCATCAGAAGGGCAATGAAAAGCTAGTGAGAAATATAGAGGAATTATTGTGATAGATTACAAGTACAAGTCTACAATATTATCATTATTTTCATTTTTCATTATGTACTTCATTCCAGCCCGGAATGCACGTGGGTTTGAACGAACCGCTAAAATATTATTTAAAATGCTCATGAAGGGCCTTACATAGTAACTTGAACAAGCGTTTCCTGGGCCCAAGTTGGGCCGCCCAACATATATGCATTTTCAACAATATTTTAGCGGTTCGTTCAAACTCACGTGCATGACTGGAAAGCTGGAATAAAGTAGTAATATGTAGTTTAACAATGATAATAATTAATACCAAAAGGATCTGTGAAAATGCAAGTCAAAACTTGAGATTTAGAAACGCACATCATCCGAGTAAAGTCATAAGCCATTCCAGGAAAGCATTGGAATCTCATAGGAATCCCCATGAAACACACGTAAAAATATTCGCAGTCAAAGAGATCAGGGAAAATTCCAAATTGAAGAGGGCAAACGAAGGGAATTGGAAGTCCTCCAACGGCTCCAACACTCACATTTTCACTCTTTTCTTTCCAATCACCCAAAATACCAAAACCATGAATTCCCTTCAATACAAATAATTAGTAGTGTTAGATTTAATATAGTATAAATATAATAGTAATATTCATTATGAATATACAAATACAATATAATATTTATTCAGAGTAGATAACTACTACTATTTATAACCATATTTCACAAAGCAAGCTAACCGAGTTTTGAAATTCCCAGAAAAATTACTATCATTAAGTAAAGGATTTTTTCTGGGAAATTAAAAACTCGGTTAGCTTGCTATGTGAATGTGTGTCAACTTACCATTATTTGATAAAACGTGCATTTGATAATTATTAAAGTGATAATTAATTTCATGATTAATGATTATTGTATATAATTTGACTCAGCCTTTAATTCATAAAAGATTAATATTTTTTATTAAAGATAATCGCTAAATGTGCGTGAATGAACAAGTGGTAAAAGTTTTATAAACTACATTTAATGGGTAAACGTAAATAAATCCATTAATTATCATTTTATTTATTCTCACATATTTTAATTATTTACTCGCAACTTCCTAAGTTTAGCTTACGATTAATCATCCCTAACCATTATGATATTACAGTTAGATACATACATGTACAGATAGATATGTATTTAATGTATATTTATAAGAATTTTGTCTTTATTTGCTTTAACTTTCCGAGCATCTATGCATACTTAAATACTTCCATACAAATGAAAAGATCTGTTTAACAACAACGAGCACATTCAAATGACAATCAAACAACAAGTTTTAATTTATGTGGAATATATTTTTACTCCTGACAAAATTCTAATTGATAGTAATTGAAATTAATGATGATAAACTTTTATATATATTATGTAAAATGTGTATTATGGCAGACAATTATTACATATTTTACACATACTTACATAATATGTAATATTAGCATGGAATCAGGAAGTTAATCCCAATTAAGGTGTGTTACTCATTTCTCATCATAACAGTATTTTATGAAAGTTATTTATTTGGATTTAGGATTTATTACTTGTTACTCTTACATTTTGTAGCTTAACAAAAAAACTTATATGGGTATATTTATTATTGTCATTACTCATTAATAATATATAATTAGGTAGTAATAAAATAATCTGAATCCTTCCACAGGCAACGGAACACTTGAAGATAAAAAAGTATAAATTGATAAATTGTACAATCTTGGAGTTTTGATAAAAACATTATTGTAAAAGGCAATTGGCTTCTTCTGGATAATCACAATGGCCTATTTAAAATGAAAAATATAATTAAACATCTTCAAAAATGTTAAATTTAGCGCTCATGAGGATAAAATGGTCAAATATAAAAATATAATCTTACCAAGTGGAAAATCTTTATGCCAGTTGAAATGAAGGCCAGGTTGGCAACTCATTTCGTACTTCAGACCTCCTGAGCATGCCTAAACGGAATTAAAATTCATTTAAAAATAATATCGCATTCAAATCATGAACCAATATTTTTTTCATATATGTAATCTTTTTCATATGTCAAATATTTCTGAAACTTACGATGTATGAATCGCAAGCAGTTGGATTTGGATAATTTCCGTCTTTTCGATTTACACACGAAAATTTATTTTCGTGTTCCTTTGTTGTTGTTTCTGGACATCCTGGATTACTTGTTGGAGTTGGTGGATCTGTAGGTGATTGAGTCGGAATATGTGTAGGTGACTGAGTTGGTGGCTCTGTTGGTGGTTTTGTAGGTGGTTCTGTTGGTGGCTTTGTTGGTGGATCTGTTGGTGGTTCTGTTGGTGGTTTTGTAGGTGGCTCTGTTGGTGGATCAGTTGGAGGCTTTGTTGATGGTTCTGTTGGTGGTTTTGTAGGTGGCTCTGTTGGTGGATCAGTTGGAGGCTTTGTTGGTGGTTCTGTTGGTGGTTTTGTTGGTATCTGTGTTGGTGGTTGAGTTGGAATTACACTACCACCACAGTGATCAGTTGTTGGAACACACGCTCCTAATTTAAACAAATGCGTGTTTAGTTATAAAAACTTTATAGTTTATTAAACTTATAAACAAATATCAGCAATGTTATTGTTATTATTATCACATACATACCCCATGGAAGAGATTGTTTAATATCATAATATAAATTCTTTTGACACCACATAACGTACTTATTTCCGCCTGAACAGGCAATATAGCTTGCTAATTTTTAAAATTAAAGAAATGTTTATTTTCTTGAAATTAATTATTAATTATAAGCAATTTTTTATTTTATTTTATTTCACCGCAGTTTTCAGGATTTTCATAATTTCCATCAGGGCGTCCTATACAAAAGCCTTCAAATGCTAAAATTAGAATAAAAAATGTTTAATTTCTACAATTCTAAATTATATATTATGTAACTATCGTCTATCGTACATATTAAATACAACAGTACTCCCAATTTTTTTAAAATAAAACTGCTACCTTTCTTTTTGCTGTTTGCTCCAACTAAGGAAAATGTCAATATTAGAATAACTCTGATAGAATTCATTTTTTTTATTCTTTTTGGTATATTGAATATAATAAAAATTAGCGTGATGAACAGTAAAATTGAAATATCCATCATTTATAGGGAATATTTATCAATTTGTTTCCTCGAAATCCTCAATAGATTATTCTGATACCTTTGTTATTTAACTTCGGTGAACTTCGGTACGGAAGAATTTCTCTTTGATGGAGATAATTAAAGTCGTTCCAAATATTGACAATTGATTCATATTTCCTGTTATTGACATTTTTGGAGGTTTATCTGGTTCACATTTCGCGTTTTGATTAATCAATTAACCTTAACCTACTGATCAGATTAACTATGTATCAAAGGTTTGTTCACGTTTCACATAATGTAAATTTTATTAAAAAGTGTGTTTTCAGTAAAATTTACATGATTTTTTCATTTATTTTTACGAAATTAGCTATAATTTCGTCATTTTAAATTGCGAAGTGGAAAAATTGATTAATGTTTTTAAAAATAGGCCAAAATGCTATTTTAATTGATAATGTAAGTTATGTTGCTATTTTAATTTTTTATCAATTTAATTTGATAAGTAATAATTAATAATTATACATTTTTTAAAAAATAGATTATAATATGATCACTAAAAAATATAGATATACCTATTAAAGATAAAAGATTGAAATTAAATAATTTGGTTAGTAAATATTTTGAATATTTTTAAATCTAATAAATTAAAAAATGCAACTATTATTTTTCCGGCTTTTCCCCGATATTTTCACTTATTTATTACATATTAATATATTAATATTAATTATTTTATTTATTTATTCATCATATATCATCTTTATAGTGAAATCTTTCTGTGTTGACGAATATTGTGATCGTTACTAATTAGATTTGAATCACTATATAGATTGTGTCTATGGCACTACGTAGTTTGTTACTATGTTTTATTATAATGCGAATGTATGAAAATTATGAGGATTATGATTGTATTATTAGACAAATAAAGTCTCACTATTTATTCTTGTATTTTGATTTGATCTTTGACCCAGGCCGTTTTCATTTTAAGGAAATCGAAGATTTTAAGTATTAGACAATACACTTTCTGATAAATCCATGTACTAAAAAATACACTAAGGATTCGTTTGAATTATTCATAAGAAACAATTAGTGAAGTCGATGAATAATGGAAATTTGTCACCTCAACCTAAAAGTAATGGGAGTTTATTTTAAAATTGTAACTTTTAATTTGATCATTTCTATGTCCAAATTCTTCTTTGTCAATAAATCTTAGGGCCATCCAAATGCAAATTATTTGCATGGATGCAATGAAGCTGTAAGAATATGCAGGAAAATAAGCTATTAAACTCATTGTCAAGCCGGTGTGGGAGCATATAGTGTGTCCTGCAAAACGTGTGTCGGACACAATATATGCTCCCACACCGGTCCTATTATAATTACTACGAATTACAATGCGAAAAAGCACTTTCAGACTCAAAGGTTAAAGCTCATTTAGAGTTTAAATGCAAAGTAAAAATAATTTATTAAATCCTTAAATTTTCTGTTGACGTGCAAAAATTATGTAAATATAAGTTATCGCCAATTGAATAAAATCTAGATTTATCTTCTTATTCTAGATAAGTATACATATATTTTAAATACAATAAATAAATATCTAGAGCTACACATTATAATAAATGAATTGTACCTTACATACATTAATACAGATTGGGTATATGATTTTACACTTTACCTAATCCTTTCATCATTGAAAATTATCATAATAATTTAATTAACATTTAGTTAACAATTTTATATGAAAATTATTCACCATGAATATTCAACCTTTTATTTTGAGCTTAATAATTACTCCTAATGAACTTATTTTGATGAATATGCAATTAAGCATTGTAGTATAAATAAGACGAGAAATTTTGAAAAAGTATCTTACAGAAAAATTCGCTCAATTTCAACAATTTCTACATTTTTCAACAATCGCCCAAGGGGTAAATTAAAATCTTTATCGACATATTGTAAAATTTTAGTAGATAAAGCAATTTTAAATAATTATTCTTTTAAACAGAGTAAAATGGCCAACATGAGTTTAACCGTTATGTTCCTCCTCGTTTTATGCTCAGCTTCAGTCATCATTGAGACGGTAAATTAATGACAAATATTAAATTAAAATTTAGTCTTGTTAAATGAAATGAGGAATATTAAATGTTAACGAGAATGATTTTAATTGACAGGTTGAAGCGAACAACACTCCACTTTGCCAAGCCAAGGGAGGAGCTGGATGCGACGCTGGATGCAAAGCTGGAGGACTCACCGGTGGTTCATGCGCTGATGGAGGAAACGGTTGCACTAAATGTGTTTGCACATAAATGAAAATCTCAATCATCGATGGATATGTTGGATCGAAAAATAAACGGAAATAATTTTCACCATTCAAACTCATCTTTAATTTTGTACTGTTAAATTCATAACTGAAAGGCACTTGGAGTATTGCCAATATTCATACCATGCGACATTTAAATTACCAAAATATAGATTTACGAATATAATACAAGATAACATAAAGATAAGTTAATGTTAAGACATGATTTAACTGCAATATTTGTCCACTGAATTGATGTGTTTTTCCCAAAAGATAGCATTCGTCAATTGAAGATTAATTAGGTATATATACCATATTTATCTCTAAATTAATAATAACAATTTCAATTTGTCAATTTTTTCATCATTAGGTTACTAGGATATTTAATCATGATGATTATGCAAGAAATGTCGGGCCACTTCAAGTGGAAACAACTCAACAAAAGCTCAGTTTGTCAATTTAATTTCAAATAATTCCTTGCTTAGAAAAATGAAAAAACTTTTAAATTTGGCCGTTTTTGGTTTACTTTGTTTATTAATTTCAGTAGAAAGTGGTTTTATAGGGAATTTAAATGATGGGCTCTTTAATGAACTTGCATTCAGGAGCATTGATTGCGAGCCTGGTAAATATATTAATAGTAAAATACGTTTTATAATATATTTTAATTCCATTAAAAGATTAAATTAATTAAATATGAATTTATTGAACAGGTACTTGCAGATCAGAACAAGTGGCAAGAGATTATTTAATTAATTATTATGAAAAGGAAGCCTCTCATTATTGTCACGCTCAAATGTTGGCGGACTTTACATATCAAACTGACATTACTGCGCAAAATTTAGAAGCATTTCAAAGAGCCACCAAAAACAGGAATGATTTTATGAAAGCCGAAGTACAAAATGTTTTATCAAGATTCGATTGGGAATCTTTTACAGATGCTTCAACAAAACGACAATTTAAATTTTTGTCTTCACTTGGACCAGCAGCTCTTTCTAATGTTGATTTGCTAATGGTGAATATTTTTAATTCTGATATTTTTATACTGATATTTTTAATGAATGTTATAAAAATAATTTATTTATTTTGGTTTATTAATTTTTATTATATTTTAGTATGATCAAATCGTTACAAATATGACGAATCTTTATAACAATGCAAAAATTTGTCCTTTTGATAAAAAAGATTCATGTAATTTGGAAACGGAAGGATTGACAGCTGGAGGTATTTAACTCTTTTTTAAGCATCATTAAAATTGGATTAATAATTTAATGATTAATTTTAATTGAAAAAAATCTTAGGAGTTGAAGTTGTTATAAGAGATTCTTTAAATTATGACGAGCTTACTTATGTGTGGACCGAATGGAGAAACGTCGCAGGGTCACGAGAAATGAGATTATTATTCGATGAATATTTGAAATATAGTCAAATAGCTGCTGATGCCGATGGTAATTTAAAATAAAAATTAACTGATATATAATTAAATAGCACGTTAATAGAGAATTTAGTTAAATCAGTCCTTTGAAATGAATTTTAGGTTTTGACAATTTTGCCAAATATTGGGGATTTCGTTACGAGTCTGAAAATGTGTATGGTTTGGTTGAAGATCTCTGGCTTCAAGTGAAGCCATTTTACTTGGAATTCCATGCATATATCCGTCATAAACTATCTCTCAAATTCCCTGGGAGAGTTAACGGCACTCGTCCAATTCCTGCTCATTTACTTGGTAGATTTACAATCAATTCTCATTATGATATTATTATATTTTATACAATTTTACGTAATTAATTATAATAAGACATACTTAATGTAATCATTTAATCTTAATAATTAATATAACTTTCTACTCTTTTAGGTAATATGTGGGGACAAAGTTGGCAAAATCTTTACAACGACGTTGCTCCATATCCAGACACAGAGCCTTATGATACCACACAAATTCTTAAAAATGTAAATTAATGCTAATATCAATATCCTCAATTTTAAATGCTTAAGTTTTTAATTTTTAATTAATGTACAATTTTACTAATTAATTAATATTTTGTAAAATATAGAGATTTACTTCAGACAAGGAAGGTATTACTGAAATGTTTGAAATTGCAAATGCCTTTTACACTGACTCTGGAATGCCAGATGTGACCAAAGCATTTACTGATGGGATGGTTGTTCATCCTGGAGATCGTGAAGTTGTCTGTTATGGAAAAGTTGACTGGGACATGTGTGATGGAAATGACTTCAGGTGAGATTATTTTAAAATGACTTTTCAATGTAATAAGTACAACAGTAGTTTTAAATTTCAATTGTTTAATTAGGTATTGAAATAACTTTAATAGTCTAATATTTATGTATGAATGTTTTAGGGTTAAGATCTGCACAGAAATAGATATGTTACATTTTGGTTTAATTCATCATGAGCTTGGTCACGTTCAGAATTATATTCAATACAAAGAACAACCAATTAGCTTTAGAGATGGGGCTAATCCAGGTAAATAAATATACACATAAATCTCTAAACTAAATCGAAATTTGCCTGTTCAAGTGAAATAAAATATATAATTTCGATAAAGGATTTCATGAAGGAGTTGGAAATTCCATTGAACTTTCAGTTAATTCAGCAAAACACATGGAAGCCATTGGCTTAATTGATGCTGGAGAAGTTTCAGATGAAGCAATTGTCAATTTTATGATGAAAATGGCTATGGACAAAGTTTGAAATTAAACGTTAATATCTGTACATAATGTTAATACAATAATATAAATTATTTATTAAATCAAATCTTAATATTTCAGCTTGCTTTTATGCCTCTTGCACTTACACTTGATGTTTACCGTTGGAGATTATTTGATGGCTCAATTCCAAAAGATAAATTTGAATATAATTGGATTAAAATGAGGTATTATTTAAATATTCACTAAAAATTATTTTAATTTTTGTAATTAGCATTACATAATTAATTGCAATAATATGTATGTATTAAAATAATGTAATAATGCTCTTTGTTTTGTTGGATTTAGGTCTGAATATCAAGGATTCATTCCACCAAGTGTGAGAAGCGAATTGAATTTTGACGCTGCTGGAAAAGTACAAATTCCAACGAATGTTCAGTACCTTCGTTATTTTATTAGCTACATTTTACAATTCCAATTCCACAAAGCGTTCTGTGTAGCGGCTGGTGAAACAGGACAACTTCATAATTGCGATATTTATCAAAAATCAGGAGGATGGGCAAAATTCAGGTAATTTAAGCTTAATTAAAATTTGCAATAATAAATTTTTAATAATCTTACTTTCATCTTACTGTTTTACTTTTAAAACTTTTTATAGGGAACTGACTCAACTTGGAAATTCCAAACATTGGGAAGATATTTTAATGCAAGTTACTGGGACGAGAAATTTAGACGCCAGTGCTTTCATTGAATATTTCCAACCTTTAATTGAGTTTATGCAAGCTGAAAGAGCCCAACATGGATATAGTCTCGGATGGGATCAAAACTCCTTTGAAGAAATGTATCAACCATGAGAAATTTTAAATATTTAACTATTAAAATTATTTTTCGAATTAAATCAATATTTACAGATATTTAATTTATAACACGTAACTTTAATAATATAATATGTTTGTTATCAATAATTCATTTATTAATGATGATGAGTACAATTTTAAAAGATTCAGTCCTCACATAATTGTTTATATTCTTCGATACAAGGATATTCATTATTAGTGTCATAATTAGGATTTGGCTAGTAGTCTTCCATACATTCGCAAATTCCACCTTCGGAACCAGTCTGTGTTTTACAAATAGGGTAAAGTGATCACATTCTTCAGTTTTTTCTTTGGAGGTTTCTTGCACGCGCCTCCAAAAACCTCAATATTTCCATCACTTTTTTGCATTTATAAGTGTTTGGATCCCAATTATATTCATATTTACAAACGCAACTCCATTCACCATTAACTTCCTTGCAATGGAAATTTTCTTTTGGATGACAAATTTCAGGCTTTTCTTTCGAACCCTTTACTCACGGGTCATTATGTTCGGCATAATCTTTAATGCACTTGCCATCTCTTTAATGCACTTGCCATCTTTATTCGATTGCAATGGGTAATAATCATGAAAACAGTAAATATTATTTTCCCATTAATTATATTTTATATTTTAGTAGATAAATTATAATACATTGTAAAAATGTTTAAAATATTTTTAAATGTATCATAAGTTATTAGATCTGATTATAATATTATTGCTAGGTATTAATTTAATTTTATATTCATACAGACATGCGCCATTGTTGTCATCCATCCTATCAGGATAATCCGATGAATTTTGATATCCTCCTCTTGTAAACACTTTTTTATTTGTGAGAAAAACCTCATTAGGACTCGATTGGTAGTAATAGGTGAATGTACCATTTTTCCATACGCATTTTCCACTTTTCCCACAAATAAAATTATATGGTGGATGATTTCTACAAGAAAGTTTAACATGTTCATAATCACGACTTGGCATTGTTGAATATCCAGTGAATTTATGAAAGTCATATTTGCAAGATGTCCCATAAAACCCGAAACAGTAAAAATTTCTGTGTTTGGTCAGAATTTAAGTTATAAAATCTGAGTGAATTAGTAAAATCTTAATTTTTCATATCGATTAATAAAAATAAATTCCAAAGTAGCAATTTATAATTAATGTTTATTCACGATTTCTTTACCCATGAGTTTGAACAAACCGTCTTATTATTTCCAGTGATACAAATTAAGATAATTGGGTCAAGGTCCAGATGATGGGCCTAAAACGGACAACCATTACCCGAAAAAGGGCAGTGGTTGACAGACTCTTATATATAGTATATAGTAAATCTCAGATATGTATTATTTTGATAAAATCGGAAATCAATTATATATTAACTTTATTTTAGGAAATTAATTTTGAAAAAAACATTAAGATGTTTGTATATAATATTTTAACATATAACTATTTTTTCATATTTTCTTTAAATGTTAGATATATACCTATTTAACGTATTAGGTATTATGATACGAATACATTAAAATATAAATATAAATAAATATTAGGTACTTTAATATTATATAAATTCCACTGGCTATGAATGATTTTGGCATTGAATTAAATTGAAGGTCGAATAATTCAAAGAGACATACGCTCAATCATCTGTAGATAACACTTAAGATCGAAAGATAGTGTAAATTTTGCTAAAGTCTACACAATTCGTTGATATTTGAATTTAAAATGATTGACATTAATTACTTAAAATATTTATTATTGGCAATATTAACTTTGTTTGCCTATATCTGGTATAGAAAATTTAATAATACAAATTCACAGAAAATCCCAGGTTTAAATAATTATTTTACATTTATTTTCAAATAGCAATATTTATTTAAAATAAGATTGTTATTTTATAATCAATAATATCAAATAAATTTAGTTTTAAAGTATATTTATTTGAATTCAAAATCTTGATCCTCGATAAAATATTATATTGGTATATTAAAAATAATATAATAACATATGAATATTACAAAATGCAATGTTTACTTATTATGTTTTATAGGACCATATCCTTTTCCAATTATCGGAAATATTTTCCAACTTGGAATCAATCCTCACATTCGTTGCTGTGAGTGGGCAAATAAATATGGAAATATATTTAGATATAAAATAATATCGCTCAAGTAAGCAATAAATAAAGTAAATATTTTATAATATTTTATACATACATACATTTACATTAATTTAGTCTATTTGTTTGGTTTTTTAATTTAGTATAATTATGTTGAATGACTTGGACTCAATTAAAGAAGCATTTAATATTCCTGAATTGTGCGGTCGTCCAAATTTCGAAGCAATTAATGTTTTAAGAGGAGGAAAACGAGGAGTTTTAATGGCCGAAGGAACCCATTGGAATGAACAGAGAAGATTTACTTTAAGGCAATTGCGAGATTTCGGATTTGGCAAACACACAATGGAAACAATTATCATGGAAGAAGTCAATGAATTCATTGAATATTGCAAGAGCAAAGTGGGAGAACCTTTAAATTTAGACGAGAGATTTAATTTTGCAATTTTAAATTCCATTTGGTTCATTGTGACCGGAGAGAGATTTTCTCATTCAAATCCGCTTTTAAACGAAATGTTCATCGGATTTGAAAAGTGAATCATATATTTTAATTTATTTTAATTTTTAAATATTCATTATTTTAATAAATTAGAATTGTAAATTTAATTTTTTCAGAGCTTTAAACGAAATCAATCCAATTGCAATGTTTTGGCCTTCGTTGACCAAAATTGCTCCTGGTTTAACTGGCTGGAGAAAATATCTCACTTTTGTCGACTTCCTTCGAAATACAATCGAAAGGCCTATCGAAGAACATTGGGAGAAATACAAAGAAGAGGAAAGCGAAGTTCCCAGAGATTTTATTGACTCTTATATAAAAGAAATTAAGAAAACCACCAATCCAAATTCATCTTTTTATAAAGAAGAAGGAAGTAGTTTTTCTAATATCCCATTAAAATAGAATAAATTAACTGTGATTTGAAGATTATAATTAATATTTTGAATTTCAGAAAAAACACTCATAGGGGTCGTAATGGGTTCGTATAATATTTATTTAAAAATAACTAAATTAAAATGAATTTACTGATATTTTTATGAATTTAATATTATTTTATTAACAATTCTTTCATTTAGATTTATTTGCTGCTGGTTCTGACACAACAACTTCTACTTTAAGTTGGGCAATTTTATATTTAACTCATTATACCGAAATACAAGTAAAATTACAAATTGAAATTGATACCGTTGTGGGGAAATCAAGAAGACCCGCTCTTTCAGACAGACCAATGTAATTGAATTTGATTTTATTTCAACATTTTATTTTTAACATTTTATATCTGTGTTTGTTCTAATAAATTAAGTATCTAATTATTAACTACAAAATAATTCATAAATTGTGTTATTATAATATTTTTAAAGGATTTTTAAATATTTAATTAAAGGATGCCTTATACTGAAGCATTAATTTTGGAAGTTCTTCGAAAATCTACAATATTTCCAAATGGAGTGATGCACGCAGCAACTAAAGACGTTCAATTTAAAGGATTCAAAATAAAAAAGGGTTGGGGTTTAGTGTCAAATGTTTATGGAGTTCATCATGATGAGAAGATTTGGGGAGACCCAGAGAATTTCCGCCCTGAACGCTTCATCAACGAAGATGGAACTTGTATGAAAAAAGTCGACAATTTGCTTTCTTTCTCTTCAGGAAAACGCGCTTGTTTTGGAGAAAACCTTGCAAGAGATTCTTTGTTTTTATTCATAATGGGAATTTATTCTACATTTAATACGATATTTGCTGAAGGAGAAAAACCAACTTTAAATCCCAAAGTGACATTTACTCTCAAAACTCACCCATATTCGGTCGTACTTGTAAATCGATATTAAAAATCATTCCAATTTTGTTTATTTTTTATAATTTTACATAATCATCTTATTACAATAAAAAATGACAAATATAGATTATAATAAAACTGCAAAAATAAATAATATTTTTTAATTAAAAAAATATATTTATTACAAAACAATGAATATTTTTAAACGTGATCAAGGGACTTTAAAGCGGAAACTCTTCCAGCTCCAATATTATTATTTGGTAATTTTTCATCATCAATTCCACCACAATCTTGTCCTGTTGATGTCACAAATCCAGCTCCAGCTCTCATTGCATTCAAAATAGTAAAATAATCACTTGTTAAATTCTTCGATTTTAAAATGGCCACTACTCCGGTCAAGTGCGCAGCAGCCAACGATGTCCCCGAATAAGTCGCATAAGCATTGTCTGAAGTATGCGAAGCCGAAACGACGTTTAATCCCGGAGCAACAAAATCAGGTTTAATAACTCCGCCAAAAGATGACGGCCCTCTGGAGGAAGGCGGGAAAACGTTATTAGCTTGAGGAATGGCGCCAACTCCAATAACTTTTAAATTGTCCCCCGGAGAGTTAACAGTTCCACATGCAGGTCCATTATTCCCAACAGAAAATATTGGGAGAATTCCTGCGACACGCCATGTATCAATGACGTCATTATACCATGTTTGGCCTCTTTCGTTCAACCATCCATTTGAGACTATATCGGGCGCTTGAGCACAATTTGGATTTGCGCCATTTGTATCATGCGGACATGTTATGAACTGACCACATGCAATTAAATTACTTTGACTGCAAGCTCCTTCTGGACATCCCAAACAGGAAATGTATTTTGCTTCAGGGGCGACGCCCATATTGGGAGATCCGACAATAACTCCCGTTGAATGAGTTCCGAATCCGGTGTCGTCATAAGGAACAGGATTTAGCGTTGTAGGATCGAACCAATAATAACCGTTGGCCATTTTGTTTTTAAAGCCTTCATGAGTCCATCTGATTCCTGTGTCAATTATTCCAACTTTGACTCCTTGACCTTTGAATCCCAGAGCCCATGCTTGAGGAGCGTCAACGTTCTCAACTCCCCATTCGGCATTTATTGACCGTTTGACATTTTGAATTAATTTGTGAGATTTTGATGCACTTGGAAATACAATTTCTTCTGCAATGGAAATGATTTCTGTAAATTGTTCCAGGAAGGAGATTGTTGACAAATTGGCATTTTTAATGAATATTTGATTAGTGACCCAAAATGATTTAAATTTTAAATTCTCGCGTTGGAGGTTTCGAATTACGTTTTCTTGAGAATCTTGAGCGTGGTTCGTTAAAGAATTATATAAATTATTGAGGCGGTCTTCGCGTGTGTAATAATTTTGATTGTTGATTTTGTGTAGAATCGATTCAATAGACCCAAATGAGATGATTAAATTTGCGTTCTCTTGATTTTTTAATTTGTTTATCAGATTCAAATCAATCTTGTGAGGAAAAATAGAATTTTCAGTAGAATGGGAAAAATCAATAAGAAAAAATACAAACTGTAATGAAATTAATTTCATTTCGATTGTCTTATTGAATGATAGAAAGTATTCAATATTTATAATAATTAGATTATTTAGGAGCAATATGATTTTCATTGAAACGTCGAAATAAGATAGCGATAAATCATTTTAGGATTTTTATTTACTACTCACATATATTATATCTAACATTTATTTATTATGCTACATTGTAATAATACATTACATTAATGTCTATACATTTTTTTTCTATTGTTAACTAAAAGAGTTTAGCCACAGTTGATACAAATTGTAGGCCAATGTAAATTGATTATGAATGATTCTCAATGACCTTTTATTTTATCAATATTGGGCTGGAAAAATCATGTAAAGAAATTAAACAATGAAAATTAAATACATATTATGTAATAAGACTTATCCCATACTGAAATCAATCGGAAATTAATATATTTGAAATTGTGATGGTAAATGGAATTGGAATTTTAAGTATTCACAAGCAAACTTATAAGTGCTTCAAATGAGAATAAGAAAAAAGCTACCAAATTATGTTTTCCCATGATTCCATAAGGGTCGATTTTAATATTACAACATGAGATTGAATTCCCTATCATTTGATCTAATTTGTTTCTAAAGTACAATATTTTATAAATTCTTTTAAGCTCATTTGATTCAAAGATGATGTCATTCGCTTTAATGTTAGTTTTATAAACGAAAAGGACGGAAAAAAAAGCGTTAAAAATAATGAGAGAAATGACTGATGCTGAAATTTTGGAATGTAGTCTGATGCTGCAAAACATTCCTGAGACGAAAAATAAACTCATTGTAAAGTTAATGAGCGAAAAAAAACTTGCAAACATTCGCAGACGAATGATGTGAATTTGGTTTACACGAAAAGCTTTCAAAATGTCAAATTTCTTTTTAATAGTTGCACTATCGTTTATTCCGCATAATTTAGTGACTGCAATTCTGTTATTATTTTTAATAAATTCATTTCATTTAATGGTTTAATATTTAATATTCGCTTTATAGAAAATTAGTCAAAGTAAATATATTTTAACATAATTGTGTAAAGTTTTACAATTTTAAACATGAAAAATTTATATGATATTTATTAGAAAATTTATGATTTTATTTTAGCTTACTTTAATTTTTGAATGTTGGACCTAATTTGGTCCAAACTAGCATATAAGACAATGCATTGTAATTTGACAGCAATATCTCCAAAATAGAGCATAAATATTTCACTTACAACGTGAAGTATTTTAGATATTGCAAACCCAAATTGCTGTTCGATGTTGAAAAAATGAATCCAAATTTTTGGAAACGGTTCCCTCAAGGCGGCTATTAAGAAAAATACAATTGGTTCTATAACCAATGTTGTACTTAAAAAATAGCCAAGTACTGTTTCAAATCTCGTTTGTTCTACGGGATTTTTGTTTTGATCTACAATTAAACATTTAAAATTAATTAGCATTTTCTTTGTTTAATCATTATGAAAATTTATATCCAAAGAGTTTACCGAATAATTGCATAAAAATTGGTTTGATTTTATAATCATTAATAAAAAAATTAATTACAAAAATGTTGATTTGGGTGAAATTCAATATTTGAAATGCCAAATAAATTTTGGCTTCTAAATTAAGTTCGGTGTTGAAACGTATTTCTAAAATCCAACGAATATTATGAAAAATTATAAGCGTAACACAAATAAAGATTGAAAAATACGTTAACAAAATGTTAATAATTGAGGTCGAAAATTTTTGAATCTTGAAATCCCAAACGTAAGGAAATAATTTTAAATGATTTGCTACGATTAAATAATTTGAAGCTAATCTGATAGTTTCAGAATTAAAATTTTCCATGGTAGAAATTTATATTTGTTTTATTATTAAATGCTCACGCTTTCCAATTTTAAAACATTTTGTGTACTCCCAAATCCAACCTAGCAGTGCACTTCGGGACTTTAGCGTCATATTAATATTTGAATTTCTCAATTGCCCTTTATAACGTTTTGAACATTTTCTCTTTAATTTTTTTCTAAACGGAGTAAAAGATAATTGCTTGAGGCAATTTGAGACATTCAAATCTTGATATGACGCTAAAGCCCCGAAGTGCATGCCTAGATTGGTTTCGGGAGCATGTACCTTTGTGTATTTCAAAACATTGAGTAAAATAAAAGAATGAATCGAAATAATATTTTATGATGTGAAAGTTTTGTAAAATTTTCAAAAATAATGTAACTAAAAATAACTGTAGATGTTAGATATCAGTAATTTGATTTCGTGTATAATTTCTCAATTTGATTTGAAAAAGAAAAACATTTATTATTTATTGGATAAAGGCGAATGACAATGACAATGATTTGAAACGAAAATTAAATGTTAAATTTTATCAATCTTAAGGATCAAAATTTTTCAAAAAATAATTAAATATTGTTGTCATTTAGAATTAACAGGAAATAGTAGACGGTTTTATCGATTATACTTAAATTAAATGATACTTCCCATTACATGACTCGCGTTATAAAATATTACTATGTAATATAATAAATGATTACAGGTACATGGTATTTATGAATGCTAGTGTTAATTAAGTATGATTAACAATAAGAATATTTTACATATTTTATAACAAAAACTTTATTCGGTAAATTTCATTTTAACATAAAACCCAATAATATATTGAAGGTTTCCGTAGCATATCCTTGAGGTCCCCTTGCCTAGAGCGCACTTGTATCATCTATCGGGCAAAAATGTCTTAAAAAGCAAGGGAGCTCTTTTTGGTTGCGCGTTGCATAGGATTATTGAAGGAAACGTAATGTTCTAGCTTTCAGATTGGGAACCTTCCGCGCAGGTCTTACATTTATTTTTCCCAAACAACCAAAAACAAGAAATTACGGAAAGAACTTCGTAGGGTTTCCCTTGAACGTCCCATTGTCTTGCTGCGTCAGTAAAGGGAAGGAGAAGGTAAAAAACACCCTCTTGATAGGGAAACCCTCTATTAGAAAAATACAGGGAAATTTCTTATTATATTATAATAAAATTTTAAATTTCGAAATTTTTACATTCAAAAATAAAGTTTTTTCAATTTTTTGATAAATAAAATAAAAACTTGCCAAAATATATCCAAATATCAATAGTAAAAATGGTCCTTTAAAATTTTTTAATGCAAGCTTTTGTGGTTCGTCGGTTTCAAAATCTAAATGCTGCGAAGTTAAATTTTCTTTGTTTTCCCATTTAATCCGTTTTCTTTTCAATTCATTATAATCGTCAATTTCCCATTTATTCAACAATCCCGTATCAGTAGAAGCATGAATAACTCTATCAAAATTGCTTCTAAAAACAGCTCTCTTTTCCATGGCCCATCCCACAGGAATAAAAAATGTAGATGTCGGTGCAATAGCTAAATTCTTCTTAATAAACTGCTGGGTAAAATTTTTATATCCGATATATTCAGCCATCGATTTGAATAAAATACATCCAAACTTTTCATTCACTGATTTCAAAATGCATGGAATTGTTTCTTTCACAATTGTCATTCCTTTTCTCAGTTTTATATAGGTTGAAGAAGAAGTATTTTTTAAATTATCTATAAATGCCCCACCAATTGACGCACCTTCTAGTCCCCATTTAAATTCTGAATTCACAAGCTCTGTAAAAGTCAAAGGTGGAAGTTCAACTTGAGGAAATGCTAAAAATGTGACTAGTTTTGATTTATATCCAGTGTTAATTATGAGAACAAAAAATAAAAATATACAAAAATATATTTTCCATGAATTTTCTCTTGGAGGTGTTCTCAGCCCTTGTTCCATGTATAATGCAAATACGTCAAAAGAGTTTTCAATTATTATATCAACTTTGGAATTATTTGGTTTAATATTGTCATTTCGTTTGGCATAAGTAAAAATTAATTTGAAAATGGAAAAAGTAAATATTGTAGCAATTATTGATAAAATTGTTCCAAGCCATACTTCGATTGAAAATGGCCAAAATAAAGAAGTCCAAGTGAAAATTTGTTTCGGAGTGTTTGTAGTAAATGTAAGTTGGCAATATGAAATTGGCGCTGAAAAACTAAAATGGCGACGGCGAATTTGAATTTGTGCAATAATGGCCGCAAGATGTGCTCTTTTGTAAGAAATATCACCAAGGGCGCCATTCCAAGTTCCATTTTTGAAAAGTCCAGAACCTCCTCCATTGGAACCAGGCATAACATCAAGAGTGAAATTAAATATTTTTTCCATTTCGTACAATAAAGCTATATACTGCCCACGTTTAGGCACCCATTTTTGATTAATAATTCCAATTTCAACGCCCCAAATTATTCTAATAGGAACCGAAACAATTATTATTTTTCCATAAAAATTTTCAAAGTCTGGAAACAGTTTTTGATCATTGATAATTTTATTAACTGTGATCTTGACTAAATTCGACGATCTATTGGCACAATAATAACAAATACTTGAAAATTCTTTTGATTCGAAATTAAAAAATATCTGATATTTTATATTCAAAGAGCTTAGCGGTAAAAAATCATCTGCAATTTGTTTATTAAAAATAAATAAAAATGAATCTTCATCTTTTCTCAAAGTGGGATTTTCACGTTTAGAAAAAATATTATTTAATAAATTGTCCAAAGATTGTGTAAATTTTTTGCATGGGACAATTACGAGGGTTGAATGCCCGCTTATTTTATTGATAGTATTCAAAGGTTTGCTCACTTTCGAATCATTTTTATTGGAAATTAATAAACGAATAGGAGAATTTTGTAATGAAATTTCTTCAATATTGATTCCAATATTTTCTTCATCAATAATCACGATGTTTTGAAAATTAATTAATATTTTGCAAAAAGTATCACTTTTAATAAATAATTTATAATTCAGCATTGTTTGATCAATAAAAATATTCGGAAATGAATATAAAGTTCGTAGTTGTGTCATAATAAATATTGTAAATATTTTCAAAAACATTTAACTTTTTGGAAATTCTTTTTACTTCTCTTTATAATTTGATTATTATTTGGGATATAAAAAAAGTTAACGAACTTTTCTTTTATACTTAATCTTGTTTTAAGCATATTACCATAAATATATCTGTATTATCTAGATATTACTTGGAATTTTATGAATCAAATCTTTATGAATCAAATTTTATCTTAATTTTCATTTAGGTATATGATAATATAACATAAATTAGTATTAGAAAGTTAATACCAACAGAGTTATCTGTATTAATTAAGAAAAACTACCAATTAAAGAGTTTCTATCATCAAATTGCTCATCATGCTTCTTCACATATCAATTCATCAAAATTCGTTATTTATGATATTCGGCATGTATTAACTAACAAACAAAGGAGGATATAACAATATACTAAATGAATTAGCCTATTAAATGGTTTAAAGTCATGAAGGTAATACCTATGCGAATTCATATTAATGATGGAATTGTGGTTGATTGATACATAAATGCGACTTATTTTTAGTTGCTCGGTCATGCAAAGGAGTCGGAAGAAAAAACTTTATTCGGTAAATAGAAAATAAAAAAATAAAACAATGAATTTCTTATCTTTATTGATAACTATAATACCTATATAGACTCTTAATGCACTATCCTATTTGTAGGTTGTTAAAATTATACACTTTTTAAAAAATAATATCCGATTTGAATATTTGAAGGTTTCTTTATCTTTTTATTAATTTGGTATTTAAAATGATGGAAAGAAGTATGGTATATTGAGATTAAACGAAATAGTTTTCTCTCACCAGATAATTGGTTTCAAGTTTCAAGTCATCTCACGGACTCGGCTGTCCATTACAAGTCTCGATACGGCAAGGGAGAGAAACGGGCCGAAAACCGTCTCAAATCATATGCCAAAATGAATGGAAAGTCTCGGGAAATCGTTTCCGATTGAACGGGTACTCATTGAAGTGGGGCTCGTGCCTAAAATCCATTTTGATCTCTGCTCTCTGCTCCATCACCTCCGATTCCCAATGGATGAAACGGAAGGAGTCGATAATCGGAACGATTATCGTAGTTTCGACAAAGGTGTGAAGGGATGAACACCTTTAAAACCTCTGCACTTTTTACATTATAATTTTAAAATTCATATTGGAGCATCTCTCTTTTTATTTTATTATTTTGACATTTTGGTGCTTTATTTAAACAATTGCATAATTATGTCAAATTCATGATTCATTATTTTTTAATTTGATACATTTTCTTAATGTTAGTTTTGTGACTAATTATCATGTTTTAATTGAGAATTTGAGATGATGAAAATAAATGAGAAGAAACGAAAAAAGTCGAAAGGAGATCAAATTTCTTTATTCTTTCAAGACATTTTCCAAAGGGACTTTTCCCCAAGAGAATGTAACGTGAGCGAACATTTCGTTAAAGCCGCTAATGAGAGATACATTTATCCGCTCTTCACCAAAGAGAAACAATTAGTGCTGGAAATTGAGTGTGGATGTAATAAAGGGTCAGTGAATAATTTTGTCCTTTTGACAGTTTTTCACCATTTTATCTCATTTTTTAATTTGGATTATTTTTTGGTTTTAGATTGCTTTATTTGTCCAAATTGTGCCAAGGTTCGAGAGGGCAATGTATATTACATTACAGAAATTGGCTCACTCCGAATGAATTTCAATTCATTAGTGGAAGGGAAACTGCCAAAGATTGGAAACGAAGCATAAGGTAATGGAAAAATAAAATATTATTTATTCAAATATTAAGATTATCTATTAATATTTAATCAGTTTATTTAATTAAAAACAAATAATTTCAAGTATTGAATGGACTTTAAAGCTTTGCAATTACAATAAGAGTAAAGCTATTAATAACCTACTACTTTTAATTAGGCATAGTGGGAAAAGCATCAAATTGCTGATTAATAAAGGAATTATCACTGTCCATTCTCCGATATGCGAATGTGGAACAAACAAGGTGAGTTTCAAAGAACTTCTCTCAATGCCTAATTATCTAGAAATACTGAATTTTGAATATAATTTTTGGATTACAAACTTTATAATGCAAAACTCGAATACTCAAACTCCAAAACCTTTGTCACAGAGTCAAATTATGTATTGTTTAACATTGACGATGCACGCATTATGTATCTACTAATATAATAAATACACAAAGATAACGTAAATGATAATAATTGTTCTATTAATACTAACATTTCTCCCTGATTGGGTTTAAAATTATTCAGTTTCCAACTTGCTAAACCACTGACAATGAGAAAGGTAACTCGGTTCTTAAAGATTTAATAATATTTAAACCATTTATGACTTTATCTCTACTGTCTCTTACTGATATGAAAATTGTGTTTGCTCGCTTGTGTTTGCCAATATGGAATCATATTTGATTTTCACGGTTCATAGTTCACATGTTCATTTAATTCTAACCTTTCCTATCATTCAATTATTCACATTCTAATTCGATAATTGGAAAATTAAGTAAGCAAATTAAGTAAATCGTGTAATTTAAACATTTCTTCCCATTACAACAACCTTAACATTTCATTGTAGGTATATGGAATAAATATGTGTGTACATTATGGAATTTGCATTGTAAGATCCCAGTAATTTTTTCTCACCTTTAAAATTAAGTAAATTCATTACCAATAGGGCAAAAGTAAAATTCTCAATTATATTTGTTGGTATATGGTTTTTAATGCATCGTGGGTTTATGTTCTTTTGGGAGGATGTGGGAGTGAAGTTCTTGGTTTAACAATGGGGAACCTAAAGGTCCGATTTAAATGTGAGACCTCGTGACGAGTGTGTGTCTCTTTATTATTAGTTGGGTTGTTAGAAGGCTTCCACGAACCTCGACCTTATCACATCATCAATGACAGGTAAGTACAACTCAAGGCTTTTTCCCCTTTCAATTCACCTCTCTGCTCATTCTCTATTTCGCACTCGACCTGTGAAGTTCCATTCTCCCTTCATTATTTTTCATCTCCCTCCTTATTTTTAGCATTGCCACTCTCGGGAAATAAAGAACCATGCGAGCCATTAAAAAGAAATTGAAAATTTTTCTTTAATAAGCTCCCTTTGTTTATCGTCGTACCGCTCGAGTGCCAAAGTGCTTATACTTACTTAACTATACCCAATAAGCTTATATTTACATGCATATATCTATAGCCATAAACGACCTTTAATATCAACTCTATCTCTTTAAACATTATAAGATATTAAAATACCTTTATGTTATCTATTTATACACTATAACACTGTATATTGTATACATAACATTAAGTATAATAATAGTGCACAATCTTGCAATTGTATTTATAAATTATAACCAAAGGCAATTTGATCAAAAAAGTGAAGACAATCTTAAATCTTAAAGTTTTGTGAAAGAAAAGAGTTTGTAAACAGTGGTCAGTTCATTTGTAGAAAAAACTCATAGACCCCTTTGACTTTATATACAGAGATTGATTCTTGTGTGCTGTTGTTGTATAGAAGTTGTAAAAGAGGAGAACCGCAGATCGTCTTATTATTTTGGAATTGAGAGAAAACCGGTTTTAAGACCCTTCACCGGCTCATTGAGGAGCTTTACGCTTCTCCTTACAACTTGTGTGTAATTCCCAATACTTCAAATTGTGAATGAAGTGAAGAAGGGCCGGTCTCCACTTTTTCACCTCAAATTACCACACCGTAAGTTCACCTTTTTTATCGCCCAAATGCAGGTCCAAATGGGGGTTTAAAACAATATGAGAAAGAGAAAATCCCTTAGTCCAATGTATGAGTTTCTTCTGTAAAAGGGATTCTCATCTTGGACCAATTTACCTTTTTCGCCACCTGTCCCTTGAACCCCTCCCGAAAGGAAAGTGACTTCTGACCTCTGCTCAATGGAACACTTCATCTCTCAAAGGTCGAAGCGATGGGAAAATGACGAGGGAGCCGAATGGTTCTAATGAATGAGAAAAGGAAGTAAGTCTTGGGTTTTGGATTAAAAAGGAACGACCTCGCCTTTGGAAGCAAATGATCTTGAACTTATTTCCCTCGCCTTGTCCACCTGACATTACTTGCTTATAAATAAGGTTCTGGTGGTAGTGATTGGAGCAACCTTATTTTTAACTTTATCTTATAACACATTGATTTCCGTCTTCGCCTTTAACTTCTACTGTAATCCTCACCTGTTTCCAATATATAAAATATTACATTACTTCTATGCTCACCTGTTCTCCTCTTCACACGAACTTTTAATATTGTAATTTTAATACACTGTGTAATGAGCGTTAGAAGTGTAAAGATTTCAAAGGTGTATTAAATGTGCATTTATATGAAGAGTTATATGAAAAGTATGGGTTTATGTATATTGGATGTATAATCGTAAGGTGTAATAAGAAATCATGAGAGGTGTATTAAGGGAGATCTCAGCGGTACTTCGTGTGATCTCCCTATGCGCTCCCATGGAGTTCCCAATGGAGCTCCCAATGGAAAACTCCACCTGAGGGGAATCGGGAGGGCAGGGGACAAAGGACGCAGAGGCCCACACGACTCCACACAATACTCCAATTATGGGGCGAGAGGAATCCCAGTAGCTGCTTCAAAGCCCTGGATGTGAACCCAAAATTATGATTAATGAAGTCGCACCTTGCGGCGGAGGGGATCAAGAGTTCAAGGGCGGGGAATTATCAATTTGAGTAATTAAGCGGAGACCTTGAGAGATCCATCGTCTTCCCATCAGATCCAGAGTCGCCCATTAACTCGGCTCCTCCGCTTGGCCTAAGGAACCAATTCTCTCCTCATTGTGTCCTTTTTTTGCCGCTCGGAATTACCTATTCGGGATTCTGGCTTTTGAAGGCTCTGAGGGGTCTGGGAGTTCAACTCCGCGTTGGTACAAAGGAGCTGAGAGTTAATATGATCTCATTTTCAGACCAACGACGACGGTCTCATTAGGAAGTCTGGAAAGATGTCGAATGCCGAGCTCCTTCGCTCAACCCCCAACTTCCAACATCATCAACAGTCGCAAATGTCGTTCGGCAGGTATTTCAAAACATTCATGAACACAAATCATTACCACAATACAACAACCCTTTTTATGAACTCTTCTGAATCACAAATAAATAACTAAATATATCATATACTACATAAACAATATTTATAGTATGCATACTGTGTAGTCAAAAAGGACTACTCTTTTGATAGTCGTTTCCCCCTTGATTTGTTGAAAAAACATTACAAAAATAAAGGATGATTAAAGATGGTTGTTAATTTTTTTGTTCAATTTCTTTATTGATTTTTATCTTTTGTGCTAACATTGAGAAATAGTGATGTTTCCTAAATTTTTCTTAATTTATCGTTAAAAGGTAAAATTGTTTTTTTATGATTTTTAACATTTCAATACATTAGTAAAGTTATTGTTATCATTCAAATTGTTTGCAAACTTGTTGTTAAAACATGTTAGTAAAGCAGTAGTCGGGAAATAAATGTTGTTTAATAGCCTCCCATTTTTCCTTAATGGTTCCTTGAACACAATTTGTAAATCCATAGCGTGTAGTTTTTGATTGTAAAGGGGGATGACAATGGGATCCTAATTCATTCCTATGCTTTGACACAGGCGGAGTCCGGAGCAATTGGAAAAGCGTGAATCTCGCTTGACGTCCATCATTGATCAACTCTTGATAAGTCGATCTTTCGGAGGTGAGATTTCCCATTTTGATCTTCCCGGTCGACTAAGCCTCATCTCGTGTATTTCTAATCATCTGGACGCGTAGATCCATTAAACTTATTTCTTGTACCTTCCCATATCGTTTATAAACTTAGAGGTTGGGAATGAAGAGATTGACAGAGTGGGCAGATCTCAAATTCCCAAATCCCAGGTATATTTATATGAGTGGTGAGAAATGAAGAGGAGGGAAATCAAAGGTCTGTCGTTGAGTGTCGTCGCCGCATTCCTTCGGTTTCCTCCTTCCTTGGCGACGGCGGCTTGAAACATCTTTTCGCCCCGTCATTCCTTTAATGAATAGAGCCATATAGCGGCGTATGAGATCCTAATTAAACCTGGTGGTCTCCTCCGAGCCCACGACTTTTCTCAATATTCAACATTCCCCACGGCCTGCTAATAAAAGACTCCTTTCCTAATGGCATTCACAATTACAATCATAATCGTCTAATGGCAATCACGAAATGGTCCTAAGGGAACCCATTGGACCATTGCAAGGAACATGGCAAGGAGGTTTTGTACAAACCATTGTGGGGAGCATTGTAAAGACGGGCAATTTAATGAATCAAGGAATGGAAGGGATGATGAAAAGGGGTGAAGATGGGGAGCCGCTGCTGTGTAGATTAAGGCCGTATTTAGACTGTCCCATCGTGACGATGGACATTCTTGGGATGAGCTCGAGGAAGTTTTGGAAGGTTCTCATGGGCATGTCCTCGGGTTGAGTAATTCCTAGGTCACAAGTCACAATCGTTGGCCATCATCATGTCAGGTCTCTGGGCCCAAGTGGTTTTATATAATAATAATAATGATGATAATGGAATGAGAGGAAGAAGGGGAGCTGAGCGAAACGAATTGGAATCCAATCTAATCTTCCCTCTTTCAATGAGCGATTGGTTTCACTCACCTGAGCCCCCTGATAACCCTGTTAATACACCTACACACAAGTTCTGATTATTACACTCATCCTATTTTCATTCCACTTGTTCTTGTTCTGTAGCTTCCCAATTGGGCAAATCCGAATTGGACAAATTGGAACTAAATAAAGAAGACTTTTAAGGGATAACTCAATTTGCATAATAACAATAATAAGATTATTTATTAAATAATTTATTGGATAATTTATGATTCCAATTTTGATATTCCTACTCTACTTTTCCTTATGATTTATCTTTGGAAATTGAGGGGATTGGAAAAAATATGATAAAATTGTAAATCTAAATTGGAACGGGGCTTTTGATAGAAGCGGGCGTTTGAGCTTAATTTTGCTATTGGAACAAGGATAGAGACCATTATGAGAACCATAGGACTCAGAGTGGAGCATTATTTAATAGAGGTGTGATAATAAAAAGGAGTAACTTACATATCAATTCCAATTGGATCAAATGATAGGGATTTATTTTATTGGCCTTCGACGTGGTAAGTGCTCGAAAGAATTGGAGTCATGGCATGTCATGTCACTGTGGCTGATTATCATCTCAGGAAAAGAAGGAGGTGAGTTGGATGTCAAAAGTTTCACCTTTCCATTTGAATCTCTCTCTGGCGTCTTAAATCTTTCAAAGTTAGTGCTTTGGCATGGGACGAGTCGAGCGAGCAAAAGAGATCGCCGACTCTCATAATAGAGCCCTGTTTGATAATAGGAGCATAAGCGGAGTGGAAGAAAATGAATGGTCTCGAAGCTAATAAACTCACCATTGACACATCAATGGAAGAAAAAGGCGTGATGACAGGTGCTTGGAGCCAAGTCGACAAATTCCCTTTGTGACCCAACTCCTTGGATCATATTCAAATTCCGTCACACCTCTTTAGAATCAAAAGATTCGTCTCAATTCTTCTCTCATCTTTTCAGACGCAAATAAGGAGACTTATTCCCTCCACTTCCATCTCGAATAAATACATACAAAAAAAGAATTTTATATAAGTCCATACGTCATATTCATATATTACATCATCATTGTCCATTGTACGCGTTCATATAACTAACTAATAATGCAAATTATACATAGAATTGTGTATTCAACCGTATACTTTAAGCTGACTGAGTATTGAACTGACTGAATATAATAAATAAGAGAAAATGAAGTTGTAATATGAGGTTCTCCGAAGTGAACTTTTGTTATTAATACAAGGAAAGGTTAAGAGTTGATGGTGGTGAATGTTTAGCACCGTCGTTTGCTTCTGTGAATTGAGTAAGAAGGTGACCTTGGAGCGAGCTCTGATTGACCTGCCGCAGATAAAGGTGATGGGGTGGAATGATACCGGAGCTGTTTTACTTTCACCTTCGGGCCACCACTTTACCTTCCAATTATGACTCCTATCTGTAATAAAATAAATATACCTGGTTTCCTATAATACCTCCATGTTCAGCCTACTAATATCTCACAAGTAATATTAAAAAAGAAATTGCTCTCTGAATATTGCTCTATATTAATTCCTACTGACTAACCCTAACTATGAATATTACAGATATATGAAGGTTCTTGTAAAAGAGAGAGGTTTGAACTATACATAGCTTTGTGGCTTAAAGTGGCATGAGTCAAAGTGGCTCTTTGGCCTAAGATGGAATAAGGGAGGTTTGAGGTGCAGAAGGTTGTAATGAACCGAGGAATTCATTAGGGCTCATTATACCGCTGTTCCGACTCCGTCTTGAGCTCCAAGTTGAGAACCACGAGAGTTACGGACTTCAAAACGTGAGGAATTTTGAATTAGAGCAGAATGAGGATTGGCCATATTGCGAGGATGTTTCGGTACCTGCCTGTGGGAATGGAAGAGGTTGAATGAGTAAATAAGATGGGGAGAGTAATGAAGCAAGTCAAACTAGATTGTGACTTTGAACTTCGTGCCCCACCCTGGAATATGAAGCAGCCTTTGACCTGTCGATCTACTGGTTTTTTCCTATTCCTCGCATTCCTCAATTGCCGATGTTTGTGGATCGAACCCATCCCTGGGTTTCATTCTCCGGGATGTTCAGACAATGGTATGGGAGTGAAGAACAGCAGGCAGACCAGTAGCACCTCACGACTCTGCCCACTCATGACCTTTAATGGATTCCTACACCACCGGACGGAATGAGCCCAAATAAATAAAAAAGCACCCAGTGAAGCCTCAAAAGCCCCTTAATTGACCAAAGTTCCTTAAAGATTCAATGTAGCAGTATGGAACAAGTGGTCGGAAGATCAATCGCTACTCCGATACAATACACATCAGTTCTTATATGGAACTATTATGTTATATTTCTATCAGTATCCGGTATCCCATATTTCTATATGTTGAATGTGTATCCTTAATGATCCTAATGATGGAGCAAACACAATAGGCAATAGATTTAATATAGCGATTCACTTTTTTAATAAATAGAAGCTCATAAAGATATATGGGAAATTCCACTCAACCAAATTACTTTCGGAGATGTCCAGTGAGAAATGAAGTGTCGGGGCTGCGAAATAATCCTAATGTATTACTACTCTATTCAAAAACGGACTTGTCTGACTTTGTGAATTGTCTGCTACGAGGCAGAGAGGGAAAAAGTCTTTCAAGTCCCACATTTGTGAAGTAATGATTAGAATGTCACGGCAGATTGATGATGAATCTTTTTGCGTCATTTTATCTACAACTCCCGTCCCATCAGAGTCACCCTCACCTCCTTTTCTCCCTCCAAGCTCTTCCCAACCCATTAACCATTTGATTATACAGAACAATCTCTGTCACCATCGCCGTCAAATCTCTCTTCGTCGTGTCAGTTAAAAAAACGAAGATTTGGTAAAAACTCAGCCCAACCATTTATTATAAAAAGTCTCCAAAGACGCTCCAAAGACTTCTTTGACGTATGTATAATAAACCTTGCGCACCTTCCCCAGGTGATTTCTTTGGATCCGGATGAAGAAGCTGAAGAAACTGAGGACTGAAGGCTAAACGCGTATTCGGAGCTTTCGGTATTTGAAAGGTTTAGAGTCTTTGGAGTATGAGACGAATGGGAAAGGGATTTGTATGGACATTCAACAAGTGGTGGGATTTTCATTGTCCGGTGAGAGGATGAGGAATGAGGTAGCTGATGAGCTAATAGAAGATTAAGGAGACTTGGGTTGAAAAAGAGTTGTGACGGGGGTTGAATGGATCCAAACCAAATGCCTTGATCTTCAAGGCGACGCGTCAAACTCGCGATTCATTCCCTTAGCCCTGTCGTGACCCGGGATTATTCATCATCATCCATTTAGAGGAGATTTGAAAAACCTCATTAAATTCCCATCGAGTCATCTTAGCATTTCCGAGTCATTTCAGTTCCAGGCTTAAATTCGTCATGATTCAATAAATGAACCAAAGAGATTTTCTTTAATAAAAATTCGTATGATATAAATATATATTTCCCTGATATAAAATATTCCTTATAAAAAACATCAGTTTACCAGTAGCCCCAACTGGATAAATGAATGTGGGATTTGAACTCCCCAAGGGGAGGGAATAAATGACCTTTGTTAAATAAAAGTAATCTCAGGGTTCGTGTGAGGTAATCTCCTCCCGTGTCACAACAGATGGTGGGGAAATTTGAAAAAAGGATAATGGAATTGTCGTGATGGCGAGTTGAAGTCACCAAATTCATCTTCTGGTGAAACTCGGCGGATGAATGAAAATAAGTGAATGAACCAAACAAACATTTTATGAATCTTCTCATGAATCTCCAATTACTTACCCAGATGAGTCTTAACTCCTCCTCGACTTTTCTCACTATTATTAAATGAAACTAACAATGAGGTTCTCCCGACTGTCTTAAAAATTTCAAATTGTTCAACCCTTGTTGGTTTCAAAACTCTGAATGGTTTGAATAGTCCGGGTAAAAAGTACTTTTACACTTTCATGTTACATTACTCAATGACTAAATCTTACTCAAGTGACTCAAGTAAGAATGAACTTTTTAAACATGGATTTTTCCCAAATGAATTTCTTAATGAATTTTTCATGTTAAATTTCTTAAGGATGAATTTCTTAAGACTGAACTGGTCGTGCAAAATTCTTCCATGTGCTTATGTGCTCCATCACTCAAAAAGAATTCAACGAATGTATTCACATAATTGCACATATATTATTACATGGAGTTGTATTCAAATATTGCATATTTGAGTATTGGAGTGTTCAACATGTAATATGATTTGAAGTCTGTTATAGTTGTTGTTCTTGGAATTGTGTATGAGGACAAAGCGGGAACAGTTCACCTACTCCTTAACCCTGCTCATCAATCAACTCAAAAATAAACCTCGGCTGATTAATCTCTCTCTGGTCATCCTGACCCCCAGGACTCTGGTCATTGGCCAGACGCTCCCGGGCAGCACACAGACATTCCTCTTTTAATTATGAGTTTCTATTTGTAGCCTCCACAACCTCTCAACCATTTCCAAAGACTCAACATCTCTAATAATTGTATTTGCTTAAAAAGTGAAGGAGCTCACAATGCAACCTTCTTCTACCTATTTATTATAGTATAAGTAATATTCTAAAGGTACATACATCGTTAATTAACTTAAAAATAATACCCAGTATAGCTTAAACCTAAGGAGCATATTATTATATTGAAAAGGCTTCTGAATTCTTATGATGGGAATTTTTAAATTTCCTCTTTTTATTTAACATAAAGCTCATCAGGATCTCTTGGGAGTGTGAGTGAAAAGAAGTGATTAAATTAAGCCTCCGTCCCTTGGAAGACGAAGGAATTGAGCTGGAGTCTTCAGGTAGCGATAAAGGGGAGAAAAGCCTAATAAATAGCTCGTGTTTGTGAAAAAAAGAAGGATTTTTTTGGGCGGTCTATATCGTCGGGAGGCGAGGTAGTAATTACCATACCGTCAGAGAAGAACGACAACGCGCTTATTACTTCTGATGACCCGTACGCATAACTCTTTCGCTGCATTCATCTTTTGTTCTTTTGTTTATGAGTGGATTTTTTCGTCCCGGCATTTTCCTTTTGCATTCGCACTCCTTCCCAAAGTGAGACGAAGGGTCGGCCGCTATGAAATATACGCTCATTTCTTTTACTGCCCGGAGAGGAAAAAGTCCCTGGAGGGATCTGAACCAAAGTCTGAGATATTAGCGTAGTGTGAATTCGATGGGTTTGAGGGGGGCTGCCGCCGGTCAGGCGGCGTCCGGAACCATCCTACATAAAACAATGTCCATTCGGAATTATTAAACAGCCGTGTAATTAGAAGATTGAGAAGTGAAGTGATTAGAATCAAATCGATTTCACCTCAACGCGCGCTTCCTTCGATATCTCTCAATCTTATTACAAGTCTTTATCTGATCTTTTCAACATACCTTCATATGCAATATGTATTGGGCCGTATTGCAGAAATTTATATTCATAAATGGCAATGGCATTAGATTTATATTCATAAGAATTATACTAACATTCAGATCTTGAATTTCATATTAAAATACTTTTCTTATATGAGTATAGAATACCAATATAAGGTATTGGATGTTAGAATCTGCCCATTGGCATTTTGTCATTGGATTACACGGTCCATATCATTAAATTGGAATCGAACTTTGATCATGACAATGGTCAAGTACTTAGAAATGGAAGCAAATTGTTCGCTGGATGAATGTAGGATGAAGCTTATGACGACCATTGTGTCTCCTCAATGTTATGAATTCCAAATGACGAATGGTTTTAATTGCAGGTGTGGTGAGCGCCGTGAACGGGGCGAGTGACGGAAGTCCGCAGGGTAAGCTTTGATTGATTTCCACTGTCCGATTTGTCCGAATGACTCCTTTGAATATCTCGCCCATCTTCTCCTCACACCAAACCAAGCCCAAACCGTTTTCTAGGGCATTCCAATTCTCAAGAGCATTTAAGAGGCGTGATTTCCTACCTAGTTTAAAACCAACGTCCAACAACAGTGAATATCTCAAAGGACCTCAGAGATCCATCAGTGAAAGATCCACAGAATCCAACAAGTGTTTCCCATCAGGATCTTAAAAGCAATAATTTAAGGATGCTACAGTTAGTTTGGGTTTAATAGAGGAGATTCAATAGGATCCTCATTAGATGTACCGGATGGTTCTTGTCATTTCTCCTCCTCCTTCTTCGAGTCCTCATGAGAGAGGGATGATGAGAGAATGATGAGAGAATAGGAAGGATGATTTTACAAGAGATGGTGAATAATTGATGGGTTTAGCTTTTTTGGTCCCTTTAAATTTACGGAGATGGGCGGAAATATTGGGCACGTAGGGCCGCGGCGACACATCGGACGACTCTTATTTGGTAGAAGAGCAAGTGACCAGACTTCCGGTTCATGAGAAGGTTCCATGCCCTATGCTTCACTGCCTCTCTTTTCTTTACCCTTCCATTCTTCTCTCCAGAGAGAGAGATGAGACGGAGTTCATCCGTGACCTTATCTCTTCTCGCCGACGCAATTTGGGGATCTTTTACCAACTTTTACTACTCACAATATAACAATACACATCTTCTTTGTTCTCTTTACATATCCCTCATATTATTCATATACTGTACATTCACATATTCTCCGTCGTCTACCATTTACATGCATCTGTATGATGTATTTGTCATATTATATAATGTAGAAATTATAACTACAGATTATTTTTATATAGCCATAAGGATAAGTAGGTAGATATAAGTAGTAAGGGTTAGTTGTAGTTTGTATGTATTGTATTATATGTGAGGAAGCACAACAACCTGGAGAGACGGAAAGAAGGTGAGCGTGCAGGAAACGTGGAATCCTTCATTCAGCTTCTCTGTTTTTACCTGTGTGAGTATTTAGTGAATCTTCACCGACCTTCGAGGTAGTCAAAGTGCATCTCCGGACAGGAAGTGGGCATTTCGTGAGGGAGCTTTCTCGGCTCAAAATTCCCACCTCCTTCTCATTCAAACAAAGACAAATGGAGGAGGCTTTTGTCAAACCCAAACCCACAGGGGCTTTCATATAAACTCCGAACCCATTTTTATGTAAATGCTTAAATTGTGTGAAATAATATCCGTTTGGTCATGGTTTAAATCGAGTGTTTTTCCCGTGCTTTCCAAACACCATTCAACATTTGGTCAAAAAAAGTTCCAAACAAAATATATAAAAATTATTTAAATATCTATACGGGTAAGGATTTCTAATATCAGTTGAATCAGTTCTAAATTCTGATAAATCAAATTCGTTTAAGTAGGCGTATGTATGGTAGAATATTTATCTTTTCATTTAATTTAAGTGTTTTAAATATTTTTATTTCATTTAAGGGAGCAACAAGTAGCATTTGTACCAATTCATGAAAGAAATTGACTACTGTATTTATTGAACTTTCCCTCACTTATAGGAAACTATTAAAAGGATTGATTGAATAGTTCTAGAATGGTTTGGGCTTAAAACGAGGATTGAATCTCAATTGAGGATTTTCAATCATGTTTCATTGATGTTTCACATGGTGCAGAGGACAATGGAATTAGAAAGCTACGAGAGACAGATCTGGAATATCTCTTGTTAGAGATCCCCTACTATTTTTCACGATCTCGAAGTAATGATGGTGAGAAGATGGGTGAACTTTTAATACTTCACAGGCATGGCACAAAGAATGGCTTAAGATTCTTTATTGAATATCTTGTTCAAAACTCTAAAAACCCATGTAATTTCTTCAACTCATTGATAATTCTTTTTAAAGCTTCATTATTTTTGAAAGTTTGTATAATAAATACCCTTTGGAGGTAAAGTATCTAAAAATTAAACTAAAAATTTAATTTGATTAAGATTATTGATAAATTGATTCGGCTCTTTAATGTTGTATTAAATAGGACATAATTATCTAACTGCATTTGCACATAAATAACTCTCAGGTATTTTCTTGAAATTGTGTTTTTTACAACTTCAAATTGGATAAAGTAAGAGAGTGGTGAATTGTTAGATTTAACTATTAAGAGATCCCGAGAAAACTCTCAAGTTGTTACCTCGCGCGGCACAATCTGAACACATCTACACCATGGAAAAATATATTAAATGTGTGTGTGCAGTTATATGCAATTCATTCTTCAAGAAGCTTTTTGTCAATCAGTCTTAAAAGGTTATAACAAGGAGAGAATATACGGAAGAACAGTCAATTTATTTAAATGCTCCAATATCGGACATAGGAAGTATGTGGAAGTCTTGTAGAGTTAATAAAAAAGGTCTATAAGAATTCACTTGTCTTTTAAAAAGAAGGAGTTAGTGAAGCAACTGGCGAAGGCAACTGGCGGAGTATTGAAATTAGCAAAAGCGAGAGACGTTTCTTTTTATGAGTTTATCGTTCCAAGTTTTTATCGCGCTTCACTTTGAAAGATTGTTCTCCGTGTCTTCTGTCCGCGTCCACCAAGAGGAACCGAAGGGTCTTCTCCTTCATTTAGCTCAATTTACTCCGGTGGAGTTTGCAGCGTGTGCGAGGAGAGTCAAAGGAGGATGATGAGGAATAAAAATGTTCGAAATTCCTATTAACAACAGGTGGTGGTGATAACCGGAAGTTTCCGCTTGGCAGAACTTAAATAGGTGATAATTTTTCTTGTAATATTCCGAGTTCAATGATCGTCTTGATTTTGGAATGCGACGACGGTTAAGACGTCTCTTTTATCCATCGTTACTCCTTCATTACCATATGTAGTTAACTATATTACATGTTCCATATAGACTACTACTTGTCTTATATTGGATGAAATACATAACCCTATAAGGACAAACAATATACCTAAGAGAGTTTCTATGTACATTATAAGGTTGTGCTTTTACATATAGGAAAATTGAGTATTATAAAATGGGTTGGATCAATTTGAGCTTTTGAGCATCTTTAGAGAATTTTATGTAGCTTAAATTAGTATATCTTAAATCCGTGCTCAGTTGCGCGGGGTTCAAAAGCTTCATTTACGATCGGGTGAGGCATGGGCGATTTTTTTGTTTAAATCTTTCATAATTTGAGTTTGAAAGTGAGGGAAACTGTAAGAAAAGAGTTAGGGGAGGAATTAGTGATGAGAAGGAACTCACGAAAGGGCTGCCTTTTTCACTTCACTCCTATTAATGAACGGGAGATCTGGAAGAGTTTGAACGAAGATTGTGTCTTATGCATAGGAAATGATCCATCTGTTCCCTCAGATTCCCTGAAGCTGGGATGAGTTGGGTAAAGGTGGAATCCTCCGGGTTGAAAAGAGGAGCAGCAAAATCCCCTTGGGCTCACAGGTACCCAATGCATCTTTCAGCAGCTCCTGGTTCGACTTCAGTTCCTCGATTGACTTCAGGTTGAGTGGGCCCTTGTGTTCCCTATTCCACAATACAAACTACCTGATCATACCTGTGCTTCATTCCCCCCGGTTCTCACAAAATTTTACTAACATTTTCAAAAAAATCAAATTTTCTCCTATTAACCTGTATACCTCCAATCATTAAGATACTATTACTAATTTAAACCAATTATTTGAATTTAATTAAAAAGTAATTAAAAAGTGGACAGTGTTAAAGGTGTGAAATTAACCGATTTATAAAAATAGTAATAAATTGAGCAATCTGACAAGGATTAACTAACTGAGTTCTCAAGAGACTCAAGATCCTCATGCATGTTGAATAAAATGACCGAGTTGGATTCATGTTCGCCGGTTGTGTGGCCAAGTTGGTGCTACGGATGTAAGGCAACTTCCTTAATAATTTCTTAATCAGAAGTCAGGCCGAGATGGTTGTAATTAACTACAACTTGTGTATTAATGCAATTTGAGGCCGTGAGCCGTAAAGAATCTACCAAGGGGAGAAATGGGATTCGAGGGTGGCAAGAATTTCCAAATAAATAACCAAACTTCTCATACATTCTCAAAACGTGTGTTGGGATCATTTTTTTAATATAAGGAGTATGAGACAAATGAGACTTATGAGACGTTATTTTGGAGGTTTGAATTAGTTGAGGTATGTATTTTAAAAGTATGAACTTTTTCTGGAGTCTCGAACTCGGCGTCTCGGCCTACAAATGAGCTTATTAGTGGAAGGAGCAATTATTCGTGATCTTCCGTTCATTGACGTGCATAAGTAAAAGAGGGGAGGGGACGGGCCAATTATCATACAAAAATATCCTCGGTGGATATGTCCAAAAATTTCTCCCATGGGTTGTGAATGAAAGATAATAAGCACTCCCTGAGAAGAACGAGAGAGAGGCGGGAGAATATAAAAGTCATAAGATCCGAACCATCAACCACCCCCAAATTAAGGATCCGAAACTGTTGGTGATTTATGTCCTTTCCCCATTTTCCTCCCGATCTTCTGGCCGTGTTGGACCCGAGAGAGGGGTTTTTGAGGAACTTTACGAGGATTTGGATTGAAATTATTATGAGTGGTTGGTTGGAGCCTTCGCGTCTCCACAATTTGAAAGGAATCAAAAGGGGCTTTAGAAATTCATGCATCTGGACTCGGGAGATGTAAAGAGGGAATTTCGCTTCGTCATCTTCATTTCATCGCTGCTCCTTCGACTCCTCTCAGAGAAACGAAGGAGAGAAAAGAGAGCCAACGAGGGCAGATGGATGAGAAAAAACGATGAGATTCTTCGTTTTCAGACGGCTACTGAAACTATTTTCACGCTTCGGACTCGGGAAAAAAAACTAAGCCACACACAAAGAAACTGCCAAATTATTGTGGAGATATTGAAGGTCTCTAGATAGATATACGGATATAGGAAATATAAAAATATATATTAGAAATATATGGGGAGAAATATATACAGGTAGGATTTAAAAGAAGTGCTGACTCCTTTACCACTTTCATCCTCTCCAATTTGGATGGGAAAATTTCTCGCTTTGAGCCGTGGAGATGATGAGGTTGGGTGGCAGGGACTCCATTCAACCATCTCAACACATCCTTTTTAGCCACAGAGCCCCAACGTCGGGGTCAACAAGTCGTTATGCAAATGGACTTCTTCCCTGTTTCAATCTTCCCTGGTTTGCTAAGTAGGAGAGTTGTAAAGGAGAAGAGTTGTAAAGCGACCTCTCACACGCTACATGTCTTCAATATTGACATCTTCTCTGAATTCCAATGGGCAAATAACTAACTAGCCCCAACTACATAGAGAGAGGTTAAATGGACGTTATGTAAACAATTTTGGTCCTTTCAGCCGCCGCTGACCCTGATGGACAAGAGGACGCTGTGAAGAAGCCGAGCATGGGAAGGAAAAAGAACAAACACGTTGAGAGGATTGTCGAAAGACACCGCGAACAGACTGAGGTTGTGAAGAATGAGCGCCTGAGTCCGGAAGAGCGGAGTGCAAGCACAAGTCCGCCTTTGAAACAGATGGAACACATGATGACCAGGAACTACTCGGACCTCATGAGAAACCTCGCTGCTAAATACAATCACACAAACCCAAACGAGTAAGATTTTAATTTATTCTTTGTTGACTCTGCTCCGCACCTGAAATAATAAAACTTTAATTGAGTGTCAATACTTCGAAAGAAATCCACATGGCACACATATTTATTGTTTATTCAATCTTTGAATGTCGCGGATGTTTAATTGATTGACAATTAAACATGATGTATTTAATAATGATTAAGTCGCTAAAATTGAAATATGACGTTATGACTTTAAGTTCATAGTTGTAGATATTGTATTGCACATAAATAATTATAATAACTTAATGTTAGTTAATTACAGACATATGTACAGATAAGTATTTTTAGTAAACTTAAGTATACTCACTCACAATCAGTAGTTCTACTTTTATAGGTAGGTATTAAGTTTTTGACAATATTTGAGTCATTTAACAAAATGCTCTATCTGGAGAAAGGAACATCTTTTGTAAAACATGCAAGTATTTTGGAACAATTTTGAGAAAAGGCAGATTTTAGTTAAACTAGGAAAGTTTAGTTAAAGATGAGTCTTTTTTAAAAGTGTAATTTTTAGTAGTTTTTAGTTTATATTGGTATTATTTAGTAGCAGTAGTACACTTTTATGGAATTTTAATAAAAATCTTTTCATTGCAGATATCCTTCAAGAATGCTTGACTTTGACTCCCGATTCCTTAAACCCGGAGCAAGAGAAGCCGCCGCTGCAGCGTCATTATTAATTTCCTCCTTTGAGAAGAACCTCGAGAAAGACATGCCTTTTCCGGTGATAGACATGAGTTCGACAAATACACTTCTCTCCATGGTCCGATCTGCCCAGTCGAATCAAATCGCAGAGAATTACGTTAAGACGAGCGCGAAAAGAGCCAACAGCCCCCTGGACCTCTCCGCCTCTCCGAGTCCGACAAAGAAAAAGAAAAATTGCGTCTCTGCCTGCATCACCGGATGTTCCACCGAGGCTCAGTCCATGGTCTCATGGAGTGTAGAAGAAGTTTGTAGATTTGTTCAGACCATCGACTTGTGCAGGGAATATGTTCAGGTAATTTCTTTTACATCTTTTCTCTCAACGGCTATTTTTCATCTTCTTTTTTTCTCCTAATGACTCAAATGATCTTTCTTTTCCAATTCCTTTCCCAAGCTAATAATAAATAAAAGTATTCATACATACAGGTAGTCCTACATTGTCTCATCTACATAATACATACCTATGTAGATAGATTTCTGACTTCAATTACAGATTGATTCCCATACCCAAAAACCGAGAAATATTTTTTTAAAAGTTCAAATTATACTTTTCTTTGCATGAGAATTAAAGTTTCATCGGATGAAAATTGTTGGATTATTTTGTATGAAATTGCAATAGGCAATGAGATTTTATTTATAAAGAAGCTCTCTCATTTGGCCAATCTATTCATTGAAGCGAGAAAAGTATCGAGAAAGGTTTTTTTCTCTTTGGTGGCTGTGGCTTTTGGTTGACCATCATTTATGCTCAATGAGAAGGAGATTACACACTATTACACGATCACTTCCCTGACGTGCTCATCCCAACATGAATCTCCGAACTAAACGTCTTTTACATGAGCCTCTCACGCGGAGTCTTGACATAGACGTGAATTTCCCCTATTTTTAACGAACATTGTCCCCTCAAATGAGGAAGATTCTCGAGGGAAAAACACTTTTTACAATCCTGTCCTTTTATATGCCATTTTATATTATATCCTATTTTATATCTACTGTACATTCTTAAGTTTGGATATTCTTACCTTACGTCAAGAAAAAGCTTAAAGTTTACAAGCACAACTTTGGTTTACCTGTTTGGACTAAAAGGCATATGAAATGATGGTCTATGGCAAAGGAGTAAAATTTGAGAATCTGAGAGCAGAACGGAGTCATTGTGCTTTGCTTTTTGTCTCCTTCCTTCTTTGAATTTCGCATTGTTCGCCCTCCATTTGACAAGGAGAGGCTGACAAATGATAGTCCTGGGGGTGAGATGATAGGCGAAGGAGAGAGAGTCAAATCTCTTTCAACTTCTACAAGCTTCTGGTGGGAGGGTCTTAGCCAAATTGGTCTCGTCCTCTTCTTGTCCAAATCTCTAATCCCCTGCGATCATCTCAATTATAGTAATTTAGAAGAGATCATCAAATGTCACACCTTGGGATTATGATCCCTAACATCTTGTGATTCTTTAAGCTTCTTTATCTAAATGCTTTTTCGTCCTTATGAAAAAGTGTCTTTAATGAAACTAACGACGACGATTAATATAAATACATACCTAATATTACACCTTACATCTATGTACACAATAAGTATAGGTATTTATTACTTATTGTTATTGTGAGAGTAAATAGTAAACTATAGCTTATAGGAAATTTTATTCAAGTATATTAGATGAGATCATTTTCTTATTATGTTGATTGAGGTTATAGCTTTGTATTGATTGAGTGATGTTTATCAATTTATAGGCGTTCAAAGATCAGTCGATCGACGGTTCGAGTCTTCCTTTACTCACGGAGGATCATCTCATGACGAACATGAACATGAAGTTGGGGCCAGCCCTGAAGTTCAAATCGGTCGTGGCGAAGCTGCTGGGGAATTGCTCGCTCTGCTCTCACTGCATCCACTGTCACGAGAACAACAATGGAGGAGCGAACAATAATGATAAGCAATAATTCCGATCCGCCTCATTACCGCACTCTGAGTAATTAAAACGGAGCGAGTGAAGCTCGCCGAGGGATCCAAATTCGCTAGATTTGAACCAAGGAACAACTCCATTAGATTTATAAGCTTTTTCATCGCCGCGTGAGCCCAACTACTTTTAAACTTAATTATAATAATAATAATAGTGAAATAATAACGTTATTGTTATTTAGCATTTATTACTTGTATTTTACACCTTAGGATTTTGAAGAAATCGATTAAATTTTAATGTTTTTATTACAGTTCTTAGTAAAAACAGTAAACATTTTTAAAGTTTTTTTTAATAAACTGTTTTATTTACTATTTACTTATTGCAAAGTTAAGTTTCCTTAAAAGTTTTAAAGGCACTTTAAAGACATTTTAAAAGTTATAGTATTTGTAGCATTATTTAGACACCCAGAGTGATGTGATGAGTATTTGTTATGTTTATTACTTTTATTTAAGTACAGAGTAATTACAAAGTACTATGAAAAAAATACTATTTTGCAAACAAAATCCTCTCATGTTTTCTTAAACCAACGACGAACTTTCTAGTCTTTTCTTTATGTAATAAAATACATGTAATAAATTTGAACGTAATTCGGCGTAACGGTGAGGAATTTTCAGTTGAGTGATGAGAGCAATCTTTTCCTAATAATGCCATTTGAACAATCAAACTCCCCCCGTGAGCGCCATCAAGCTCTTCCTTCTTTGTACACATTTTAACCTTAATTGTATTATTGTTGTCCGATGGGAGCGATCAACACATTCCTAAATAAATTCCTTCCAAATAAACTAAAACCACAATTTGGTTCTTACGCCGACTATTTTGAAAGTTGGAACTGCAAATGGTAAATTACTATTGTAAGGATAATGACCAAAGTGAGGGAGAAAGTGGCAAGTTTTTGACACATATTAATTTCAACAATCAAGAACATTATTGTGAGATTGTAATGATGAGCATAGTAATAAGTCTTTAATGAGGAAGACTCATAGAGACAACTTTCGGTGTATAAATGGAGAGTGTGATATTATTACTTGTTGGGATGAACCAATGCAATTTAATGTCATTTTGAATGATTCGTCGTGTTTATACGAATGAGTAATGATGGTATTATTATTATTAAATGAGTCCCAAATGATGCCTTTAATATTGGAGATGAATAAAACTTCCGTGTGTGTAATGTTCATTATTCAAGAAACCAAGAAGTTGTATTTTATTAATTCCAAATCAAAGGGTTTACAATCAACGAAGTATTATTTTATAGAAATTAGTTAACCATAAAAGTTTCATTGCCTATTAATTTTAAATTATAACTTGGTCATGGCTTTGATATATCATGTAATAAGTTTAGTAAAATAAAGAAACAAACTTTAATAAGTTTTTAATATATTTTTTGTATTTTTAATCCATAAATCTCTGGTTCATTCTCACAATCGCACATTCTCATAATCTCGATCACTAAATTCATAAAACTTAATATTTAGTAAAATAAACTTTTAGATTATTAGATATATGGTACATTCGTTAATTACGATCATTCATGATTAATATTTGGAAGTCCATTAATTATTTTTAATAATAAATATTTCACTAAATAAATAATAAATTAACTTTAACTTGAAATTCAAATATAATAAAATATATCTAATACTTTCTGAGATTTTTTATGTTCAAGGTACATTAATTTTTCTAACAAAAGTTGTTAAACTTTGATTTAATCAAATGTGATCTAATTTTTATTTTATTTGACTAATGAAGCATAATTTGAGTGATTGTAATTGCTAATAACACAGTAATTTCAAATTATAATTTTCGGTTAAATATAATTCTGAAAAAGATTCATTGATTTATTCGAAAAAAACCCAATGAGCATCATGGATGCTTGGATGAAGAACATTTATTAAGGATTAGATTTTGTTTATATACTTATACCATATAACTACAGTTTATTTTACATTTTCTTACATATCATTATATTACATTAATTAGCTAGTGACATTTGGCATTTAAACTACATTTATTTATTTATGATATCTTTGAAATAGTATTTGATTAGAGTAGGACACAGGAAGCATTTGAGAGGAAGCAAAAGCTCGGGAAAAGCAGAGGAGGATCAAAGCGAAAGATCATAATGATTTGGATAAATTAAAAGATCTTCATGAGAAACAAGAAACAGCGTTGAAATAACAAATCCTGAAGTTCTTCCTGTCTTTTTGTCCCCTCCTTTGAAGATTAACACCTTCCAGGTTTCCATACAGGGGCATCTAATTAGAAGAAAAATTAAATTTTAATATTTTTCTTCTCTTTTCTCTCCACTCACCAAATTCCTCAAAATGATTCCTCCTTCCTCACGGGGATCCTCGAGGATCTCAACCCGATCCCCATTGCCATGCATCTAGCGTAAACATTCATTTTACATTGGACAAGTGACTTAAAACTTAACAAATATTACAAACCATCCATTACAAACACATTCACTTCACATTCAAAATCAGGTTAAACCGACAAACTCGACATACAATAAGAAAAGTTAAATTACTCATAAAGTAGCAAATATACTTTATAATATACAGTGTATTATAATGTGTAGGTTTTATAATGTTAGGTAATTAAAAGCTCTTTGATCTTATAGAAAGTATGAATGTTGTTAGTAAATGAAAGTTTTACAAGGTTGAGCGATAAAAAGAAGTGCGCGAAGAATGAGAAATAATGGACTATAGAGACTATAGACAATGGGACACACTCTCAGCACGTACACGTAACTTACTGGTGAATATCAAATTAAGTAAAGAAGATTGGCTACTTTAATGAACTCCAATTTACCTTTCCAGCAGAGTCCCGATCAACCTGGTAGAAATGATCCCTAAGAGCGTACATCAATTTGTTCAGAACCGGTGCGGATTTCTTTGCTGCAATGGCCTAAGACAAACAATGTTCATTATTAGTAAATAAATACAAATTGGACTTTTTTAAACACTCCTGAAATTCCTTCCTTTGGTCCTTGCAATATTGTTAGTTAAAGGTTAGTTTTATTATGCAAATCATGACTACCTATACCATACATACAATAAGTCAAATTCAATCATTGTACTTATTGACCTTAAGGATGCATCTGGCTATGTTAATTGTTTAAATAATACGAGTTGTACCATACATACATATACTGGATGATTCATATGATTCATATTAAATACTGAATAGAAGTTTGGTATAAGAAAGAGGAGTTTGTTTATTATAAGAATACATTTTGTTGAATGTCCGAGCTGTTTGCCCTTCCTCTCTTTGGCAAATATGAAGAGGGTGAAAAAGCGTTTCTCATCCCATTGAGAAGCTCTTTAGGTAAATTTGTATGTTCATGTTCCACTTGAGGAATATTGGAGGGTCATCTCTCAACCTTTGGAAATTATTTCTGCGTGGGCCAAATCTCCTTATCTATAATGGGAAATTGATTGAATGCGGGGGGAGAAGTGAGCTTTAAAAACCTTGTTGAGACTGGAGGAAAGTGATCTTTCGGAGCAAGAAATTGACTTTGTTCAAATGTCGGGGCGGACGGGGTCTGAATGCGACAGGGAAAATGTCGGTTCCTTTGAGAAGGGATCAAGAAAAGGTGAATTCCCCTTAAGCCTTTGAGTCTTTCAAGACTTCTTCAAATCTCACAACTTTACCGTCTCACATAAGTTTGAATCAATAAATAGGTATATTACCTACATGAAAAGTTTAACAATGCCTGTTATATACTTCCACCATTTTAACCATCAAACTAAATATTTATTGAATAACTACTCTACATATTTTTATACATAAGGAATAAGTTGAACGACATTAGAACATCTTTATATTTTGTTAGCATTTTAGAGTAAAAAATACATAAGTCAAACTTTTCTATATTGAAAGTGCAAATGAAACTTTTTCAAATGATTTCAAACTTTTAATGAGCTGATTTTCGATTTTTAGTATTTTGCAGTTTATCACTTATGATTATTCATTTCTTGTTATGTGAACCTTTTTATCAAGATAAAATTAAATTGATATTCATGAGTCAAGTATAGTGATATTGCGATTTGCGTCGCAATGCGCAATTAGAATTATTCTGTACAAGACTTGTAATCATCGCTTCTATGCATTGAACAAAACACAAACCTTCAATTATTTACCTTTTGCTGAGCTGTTCTGAGAAAAAAGGCAAAAAATTGAGTAAAATTAAAAGGTTATAACTTATAACTAACTTATAAAAAATCTTACACAATAATCCTCATACTCTCCTACATACACATTAGAGGCTAAAAAATTTGGTAAAATAAATTTTTTGTTCAAATATTGCAACAAAATGTGTGCAATATTTGACCAAATAATATAAGAATTTAAGTTAATGGGGTTAACTAAAGAATTAAAAATAGTAAACCATGTAGTATTGAAAAGTCAGGAGTGATTCATAAGAATTCTTCAGTGTGAACTCAAAAGCATAAAGTTGTTGGTAAAAACGGGGAAATTTTCGCAAATGGTCTAAAATTCATAGGTGTGAAAGTACGTGGGTTTAGGCATAAATATTTTATTATTTCCTCTCTCCCCAATGTGAGTGAGTGAATGGTGAAGGTGGTTGGAGAATTGAATGAGTTAAAAGGATTTTGAAGATTCTCCTTTTCATCTCTAGAGATTTTCTCTTCCCGTGCAACAAGTTACTCTTAATGTTGAGCTTCCTCCAACTCACGAAATCCTTCCTTGTCCTCTGCAGTTCCCCTTCATTCAAAAATACCAACGTTTCACATCTCCATCACAGCGTCACTTTACCTTCTTCAATTTCCTATGCTTTTTCATCTCTTGCTCTTTTCTACCTTAAGGATACAAATTCTTCTATTCCTCCCATGTTCTTATCAGTTCTTGTTCATTTATTCAAAATTTCATGTCTCTTTTATAAAAGAATAAAACAAGAGTCCTCAACAGAATGGAAATCGTGGGATGGAAAAAAATCCATCGTCCACTTTCAATTTCACTCGTCATCAAAATTAAATAGGAGAAAAAACAATTTTCCTCGAAGTTCATTAGAAGGACCTTTTTTAAATGACCCAAATGCCTTCAACGTATTTCACTTAACATTAAAGTGTTTCGTCTGGCTAAATCTTATTTAAATTCTTCTACTGTAAATTACAATCAAGAATTATTCGGTGCTATGAAAGTTAATGAGAGAATGAGACTAAAAATGAGGATAAAAGAATAATGGGAAGAATGGAATGATGATAATGAAGTTAAATGAAAGAACTTGGTTTAGGGCAAACCTTGTAAGGATAATCGTCGTATTCGTCTCCATCCACGTTCCTGGTCTTCCGCAGGAGTCCTCTTTGGTTGTTCTCCACGGGGCTGCTCGAGATTTGACTCGGGGTGGCCAAAGGGACGCAGTCGAACGGAACGGCGATGAAGGCGATGATGACAAGGAGGAGGAACAAAATCATGTTGTTCTTTTCATTCCTCATCTTCGTCCACCAAAGAGAGAGTCAACGGGTCCAAGAAGGCTAATTATTCAAGAAAGGAATTTCTCCACCGTCGGATCGGGAAGAATGAGAGGAAATTTCTCCCCCCGATCTACCCACACAGGGAGGGATTCATGCGCAATATTTTGGTAAAGTGAAAAGCGTCGTTTGGCCTTGGGGGGGCGTCTGGAACACGTTGGGAATTCACCCCAAACGGTTCTTGCTCCTTGGATTCTAAAACACTTTCCAGGTTCTTTAAAGACAAAAACTGAGAAATTCAATTAACTTCACAATATTTCATAAAGAGTTCAATAACTCGATATATTACATACATTTTCAATGTTTTAGTTACAGATATCTGTTATTCTTCTTTATATTTGGTATTTAAGCGTCTTCATTAATATAGATATTATATTCTTTGTTGGTTTGTATTGGTAAACACTCTAGTTTGAATGGGTCAATAGCCAATTTTTACAGGATATGTACATTACATGGAATTATTTCCCTTGAGTTTTTGATTACTCGGATGATACGCTCGGATGAAACATAATTTAGTATTCATAAGCATGATCTGGCATAATATTAGCCTTTAGTCCCATTTATCTCACAATGTGTAGCGGATTTGCAAAATTGGGACATCCAAAGGATCTTCGGATCATCTTTGAACAACAAAACAAAATATGGATGGATATGGATATAATATATTATATAAGTATAACCATATTAAGAAAATAACTTGCTTTTTACCATAAAATTCATATCTTACACTTTACAGTAGATATCTACTCTATATTTACTTAATGTTTTATTCTAATAAATACTTTTATTTATATTGGTATTTACGAGTACTGTGTAGGATTAATTTGAATAGATCGATTGTCAAGAAATTTTCCATTAATCTCGAAATCATAAATGACATCATAAGGGGAATGAATTTTTCAGGAATGAACATCAATCCTTTCATGCATTATTAATCAGATCCCTTTCACTCTCACGTACTGGGATTTCAATGTGAATCTCCGCCTTTGATAATTAAATTTCCAAATTTAATAAGATTATTTTCCTTACTCTAATATTCACTCACAGTAAAATTTGTTAGTTCTATTTACTTTTATGTATGACGTCTCAATAGCACAATTAAATTATCAAATAAATGTCCGATTTTTTGAAAAATCACTGAATTTTGTTAAGGATTTTGATTGCCGTCATTTGCCATCGTTTTTTTCGGGTCAATTTACTATAATTAAATTTAAATACTCCTAACTTGACTTCACGTATCTGGGGGAAAGTTGATAGGTTCAATATTTTTGGAGATATTACATAGAAATCCAAATTGATATACTAAACTGTGAGTCTTACATGATAAAAATGGTCTTGGAGGATTCTTAAATTTTTGAACCCTTTTGCAGGATATTATTTATTTTATAATCGTATAGTAGGTCATGGCCTCGTAACTTTTGGAAATTCTATCTAAACTGTGAGCCGCTTCGTATAAGAATAAAAGAATTTTCTTCTTCTCACTCCCACGCTCACATCTCTCAAAAACCTCATTCGCAAAATATACCAATACGTAAGAATTTTTTACGAAAAGCTTGAGCTCATCGATTAAACTTTAAATGTAACCCTTTACCCTAACTCAAATACATGTAGGTAGGCGCTCTCTAAATAATTATGCTACAGTGAAATTTGCCTGAGTACATGTTGAATTGAAATATGCAAATAAGGAACTAATTTGGCTAACTAAGAAGTGGAAGTTTATTTTGGCTAAACTTTCCTGGAATGTGGGAGTTGAATGATTAAGAATGAGTGGGAGAAAGGGAAACAGACCGAGCCATCCTTTTCTTCATGTTGACTTTTTCTTGATGAAGTTGAAAAATCTTCCGGTCTAAATAAGAATCCGGAATAAATTGAGATCTTGAGCATTCAAGTGATATATTTAAGTGATATATCCAATTTAAGTCAATACACTTGATGAGCTCCTTTTCAAACAAAAGATACAGCTAAAGCGGAATTAATTAATTACCTACCATATCGATTCTATTTTATTAAATGCTGCTTCCTTCTTATAACTAAACTAATAAAGCACTCTTTAGTTAGTGCTTTTTAAATCATTTTCCATATTTAATTTGTTAATTGATTATTAAAATAAAATAAGTTTTTTAACTCAATTAGAATAACATGACCTTTTATCCGAATCTCTCTAGCTCACTTTCAAGTAAAATACAAAAAAACTTTCTCTCAAGTTCAAAGTTCCGGATTTCTTTTGAAAACCATTCATCCATCAAAGCCTAAATACACATGCTAGTTAATGTACATAAATACCTATCATAGTTAGTGTCATTTATATCCATTTCCTTTAAACTATATGTGTATGTGTAAATTATCAAATAATCCAAAAAGTAATAATTCATAGAAAGTTTACGTTCATTAAATGCACTAAAAAGCTCTGTTAAGTAATAAGTATGCAAACCGTATGTATGCTGCATATAAATAAATACATACAGTATCAATCAATTCAATCAGACTACCTTTAAATATTGTCAGAGATGGAGCATTAAACTTTTAATAAAATTAGAGTGAATGATTAAAATATAATAAATATTTTTCAATCCAAACGGCTTCTTACATTGCTTTGTGCAAATAACGTTCAATTCTCTTTCAACCTTTTGGCAAGTTGCGATCGATTTCAGCGACGACATGTGAAGGGGATTGAAATCATATGAAGTTCTCCATTTCCACATCTAGCGTCGATTCAGAGAACTTGTTCCGCACTTGTTCTTCCATCTTCTTCTCAAGCCCTATATTCCATTCGGCTCAAAATCCGGCGTGGTGTCCGTCACTCCTACTGACTTTAAAATCGTATTTAATTAGGAGAAGTAGTTCATCATGGACGGGACTGGATCCTCCTTGACCCTTCAACTCCGAGGGACTCTCCGCGGTCACAATGGTTGGGTCACCCAAATCGCCACGAACCCTAAAGATGAAAACATTCTTCTGTCGGCTTCACGAGGTAAAACCCTTTCACCATATTCAGCATATGCTCAAGCATCATCTCCCCCATTAATCCAATGATCCCAATTGAAAAAAACAATTTTTAATTATGAGTTTAACGGACTTGAAATGATGGTAAAACAGTTGATAAGCTTGACCTCACAAAAGTGAGATCTGAAAAAACAATTTTAATACTGATCAAATATATTACAATTATTTTATATTTATTCCTAATTAACGATTACTTCAATGGCCGGTTTAAAAAGAAAAATGTATTTTTTTTAGATAATACCCTCATTGTTTGGAAGTTGACGAGGAACGAATCAAACTTTGGAATTCCTGTTAAGAGGCTCTACGGGCATTCTCATTTTGTTTCTGACGTTGTCCTTTCCTCTGATGGGAACTTTGCCCTTTCGGGTTCATGGGACAAAACTCTTCGACTTTGGGATTTGGCAGCAGGAAAATCGACAAGGCGGTTTGAAGACCATACTAAGGTATTTTACAAATCAAATCACATTTAATTCCTATCCAGGGCACTCTTTGTGCACCAGTTATGATGAATGAAAGGCTTATTGATAATATCATGAAAAGTAACACTTTTTTGCGGATATGGGACTGAACATTTTAATACAAACAATTACATTTAAATGTTATTAAATTAAATTGAGGTTAAATTGAGGTTTAATTTTGATAGGATGTTTTGAGCGTTGCTTTCTCCGCTGATAACCGACAAATTGTTTCCGGGTCAAGAGACCACACCATCAAGTTGTGGAACACTCTCGCCCAGTGTAAATTCACAATCCAAGAAGAGGGGCATTCAGATTGGGTTTCGTGCGTTCGGTTTTCTCCAAACATCGCTCAGCCCGTCATTGTTTCATGTGGATGGGACAAATCTGTTAAGGTGAAAAAACATAAAAAAATCATGTTTATAAAAAATTATTTAATTAAATTAAACTACTTATTAAAAATCAACAATATTCAAATGATGACGAAAAATTTTCCCTCGTATGAGAGATATGATTTAAAACAATTTTGTTCGCTATATAAATACCTGACGAATATTATAAATTATAGCAAAGTCTTAGCCAAATTGAAATAGTCAATCTAATAATTTTATCAATTTTGGTCATAGGTTTGGAATTTGGCCAATTGCAAGCTCAAGGCATCCCACGATAAGCACGGAGGATATCTTAACACAGTGACAGTATCCCCTGATGGAAGTCTCTGTGCTTCTGGAGGCAAAGACGCCAAGGCCATGCTTTGGGACCTCCACGACGAGAAGCACTTGTACACTCTTGACCACAACGACATCATCAATGCGTTGTGCTTCTCTCCCAACCGATACTGGCTTTGTGCTGCAACCGGGCCCTCTGTGAAGATTTGGGTAATTGTCAACTTTAATTTACAAAATTCATTTAGCACTTTTTGTGCACAAGTTATTATGATGAATGAAAGGCTTATTGATAATATCATGAAAAGTAACACTTTTTGCGGATATGGGACTGAATATATTTGCAAATCACTTATTTTTAACGATATAATTAAAATCGTTAATTAATTGAGTTGGAATTTTAATTTTTAGGATCTCGAGACGAAGAACATGGTTGATGAATTGAAGCCGGAGGTGGTGTCCCAAGCGTCGAAGAATGTTCAACCTGACTGCCTTTCCCTCGCGTGGTCAACCGATGGGCAGACGCTATATGCCGGATACTCTGACAATACAATTAGGGTCTGGCAAGTGTCCCAAACCGTCAGCCGATAACAACGCACTTCATCTTATTTTATCTATAAGTCATGAAGTTTGAATAAATGGTTGATATTCTCGAGTTCTTACATTGAATTTTGAATTGAAGCATCTTTTTATTTTTTATTCATTCATAATGATTTTAGAATTTTAACAATTTCATCCTATTATTTTTAATAAATCTAGCTCGTATTTTATTTATATGGTTTATGTATAAGTTATGATAATGGCATACTTATTCCTAATTCCTGTAATTACATTTATGGTTAGTTTAATTTAAATTAAATGTAAAAAAAATCTAGAATATTTTGTGCAAATAACTTCTATTTATTATAAGAAAGGTCTTTATAATAACAAGATGAATATCAAAATCTGAATTGAAACTAATCACCAAATATAAGACATTTAAGACACTAATTGTGATCAAGAAACTTGGCTATTTAAGTTGATCACATGGAATAACAAAAGGTAATAAAAGATGTTAAATATGAGAAATCAAGTCAAATAAAAAATTGAAAATGTCGGGCATTTTAAGCGTCTTCGTCTTCAATCTTTGGAGCCAAGTAATAACGAATTTGACCCATATCGGCGATTTCAAATTCAACAACGAGAGGAACCTCAGCAGACATTGAAAGTTGCACACGGGTTGATAACCCAGAGGCTTTTGCGAAATTTTGCAAATACCTATAATTTTACAATTTATAAATGAGTTATTCATTGTTTAAGTTAAAAAATTATGAGTTATGTTATTCAAAATCTTAAATGAAAGACTTTTGTTAATTACTTTGCAGCAAATGTGAGAGTAACGGGTTCCTGCAAGTCAATCACAACAGCTTCATCTTCCTTATCAACGTTGGAAGTTTGGGCCAATTTCACATTTCCAGTGCCAAAATCTCCAGTGGATGAGAATTTGACTCCCTGCTTTGAGCAAGCGATCACAATCGACTCGCCAAATTGGGACAAATCACGAATGATTCGGGCCCATTCAGTCGATGACATCTTAATAGTACAAGCATAGTCCGTTTCCTATAATAAAACATTTTCAAAAATTAAGAATAAATACATTTGTTGTAATCAGATTTTTAAAGAAATATTTTTACAAATAATTCCATACCGGAATCCCTAAATGTTCTTGGTCCAAATTCATGAGCTTCATATCAAAATCCGAGACGCGTTCGCCATTCTTCGACTCAAACACAAAGGTAACAATGTCGGGGTTGTCTTGTGCTTTGATAGAAACGATGTCATTGCTATTACAGCATTTGAGAATCTTCCCCAGCGATCCAAGATTCATTCCCATAGACAGATTTCGATCGCAGCGGTATTTCTCGAACCCTTCGCTCCTCAAGTTGAGACTCACAAGAGAGACGTGGCTGGTGTCCATAGCTTGAAGCTGCATTCCAGCCTCAGAACCTTAAACAATTAAAAATTAAATTAATTAACAACTCAACACTTTAATAAAAACTATAAAATATAATAAAAACTACTTGAAAAATAGGCATTTAAGCTTTAACCCATTGGCGGTATTCAATTGATCCCGGTATAAGGTGTACAGGATGAGATTTCATATACCCAGGGTTACATGTGATACCGTTTCTCGATGGGATACCGGGACTTGTGGGAAAGCGGGTTTCGATTGACCCATGGTTTCGTGGTATACCGTCGGGACGACGGATCCGCTAGTAGTTTGTAATTTTGATTATACATAAAGCAAAGCACTTACAGACTGCAAGTAATATATCTTTTGACTTACAATCAAACACAGCTTCTTGGAGAAGGTCCTTGATAGCTTCAAGGATTTTCTTGAGGATTCCTCCTTCGACAAGCTTTGCCTCAAACATTTTGGTAAATGTGATTAAAAAATGAAATTATGATAATTGAGATTTCTCGGAGTTATAACCGACGGGGAAGAAGACGATGGAGCGACGATGGTCGTGAACAGAAGAAAAGTGTCGAAAGAGCGGTAAGCTGTCGAGTCTTTCCACAAAGGAAAAGGCGCCCAAATTCTCAACACACTTCAACATGAATGAAGCGAATGGAAAAGAATTGTGGGAAAGTCGCTATGAGGCGTAAAGTGCACGTTTTCTCCATCAACCCAATTGATTGAATTCAAGAGAGGGAAAGTTTTTTCCACTCCAAGTCCAAAATTCATTTTATTTAAATTACGGCAATTGAAGTTAAATAATCTGTTAATTTTTAATCAAGGTGTTTAACCAGAAGGAATTTGAAAGTTTAAATGGCTAAATTAATAGCCGGTTTAATTAGCATTAAAAGCAATAGAGTAAAATCGAGTGGATTAACAAGGATGGAATAAAGGTGAGAAAAGTTATTCCGAAATGGCATTGAGGCAAATCATATCTTCAAAGCAAGTTAAAAATGTCAAATTTCATCTGCTCAGACCGCCGATCTTTATTTCAAGGTACTTTAATTATTACAAATTCATAGATTATTGAGGTTTCATCCTTGCAATTGCTTAAATATTTTCTTTGAATATTTTTATTCTTAATGTTAGTCTTTTATTGTCCGTTTTTTAAATTGGTACTTTTTAACATTTCAGATGTTTTTCGAGTCAAATAGTCGTGGGAGAAAAAAAAGTGTTAATTCCAAAGCCTAAACGTCCCCTTACTCCTTATTTCCGATATCTTGGGGATGTGAGGAAAGATGTCAAAGTTGCAAATCCTTCTTCAACACCTACCGGTACAATTTTTATAAGTACATGGAATGCTATATGCTCTAAACTTTTAATTTCAACATTTAATTCACTTAAAAATCAATTATTAAAAAAATTTAAACGACATTTCAACATTTAATTAATATTAAAATTTTATGTTTTTCTTGATTTCTTAGAAATTTTGAGGATCGTAGCTCAACAATGGGAATCTTTAGATCCGGTGAAGAAAGAAGCATACACAGTAGCTTACAAAAACGATATGGAAAGATTTTCTTCCATATTAGAAGAATACAACGATTCGCTCACTCCGAGTCAAAAAGAAGCGGCGTTATTTCTTCGAGTAGAAAAAAGTATGAAAAATGAACAAAAGAAGCGATTAAAAAAGATGAGCAACATGAAGGTACCTGCAAATGTGTTTCAGAATACAAAACCAATTTCCACTGGTTCTGTCTGCTATCAGCAAGTTAAAAGTCAAGAACAAATTGAGGATTGGAAACTTCCGATTATTCAAGATCCTTCAAAGCCTTCTCAGTATGTTCTCAAATATTCGACGAGTGAATCCAAAGAGAATAAATTCACCACTATATCTACTGTTAAAAATGTAAGTTTTGTTCATTGATAAATCTCTAACCACTTTTAATTCATCAATATTAATTACATTTAGATATGGAATTAATGAAGCAATGATAGGTTGTTTATGACTTTACAATCAGTATTCACCTAATCTGTGTTTTGCTTATATTTTAAGGATGAAAAAGATGAGACAGTTCTGTCAAAACATCTTGCAGCCTCGCTAAACTTACAAGACTTACAACCGGTTCAAATTGTGAATAGCGAAAACGGACAAACGTTCCATTTGGATGAAAACTCCTTATCAAAATTATTATTTCAAAATGATGTTAAAGATCTCCCAGTGGCTATTATTTCCATTTCTGGAGCCTTCCGAAAGGGGAAATCATTTCTACTTGACTTTTTTATTCGTTACCTTCGTTCGCTGGTAAATGGTCGTAAAAGTTTATTTAAAACAAGAGTTTTATATAAAATTGAAAAATATTTTATTAGATATGAGGATTTTTATTAAGAAAAAAAGAACTTGAAAACTTAAATGTAAATTTTATATTGTAGCAATCAGGGAATGGAAATTGGATTGGGAAACCAAATGATCCGCTGGTCGGATTTAGTTGGCGTGGAGGTTCGGAACTTGACACAACTGGAATTCTCCTTTGGTCGGAAATATTCAAAATTAAAAAGTCATCTGGTCAAGAAGTTGCAGTTATTTTAATGGACACGCAGGTTTAAATGATCAAAATATTTACATTAATAGGGATTTATTCAATCTATTTTGTTCATGTTATAGATTTTTAGTATTTTAATGTTTTGCTAAATAATTAAACGGAGTTTTAAATGAACTAGGGAGCATTTGATTGTCAAAGCACTGTGCGGGATTGTGCAACGATATTTGCTTTAAGTACGATGACAAGTTCAGTTCAGATTTACAATTTATCTCAAAATATTCAAGAAGATGATCTACAACATTTACAGGTAATAATCAACAAGTTATACGAATCACAAAATCAACATTCGTTAAATAGTTTTTTAAAGTCAAATCACATCGTAAGGAATTAAATAAATTATCAGTAAAATGTAAATTTGTTATAATTTGACAATTTAGCTCTTCACTGAATACGGTCGCCTCGCCATGAAAGATTCTTCTGAGACTCCTTTTCAAAAACTTTGTTTTCTGGTCAGAGATTGGAGCTATCCATATGAAGCTCCTTATGGTTTTGAAGGTGGAAAAACACTTTTAGAAAGAAGACTTGAGGTAAGATTTTAACAATCTACTTATAAAATATTTAACAATCAGATATTAAATAGATTTAACTTTATTATTCATTGAAAGATTCATATTTTTAAACAGGTTTCAGAAAAGCAACACAATGAATTGCAATCTCTTAGAAAACACATCAAAGCTTGTTTTAATGAAATTAGTTGTTTCCTGATGCCTCATCCAGGCCTTAAAGCAGCCACAAATCCCTCATTTGATGGGAGAATTTCAGGTAGAAAATATATTTTTACATATTACTTCTCTTGAATAAGTAAATTAATAATGTTAACATAATAACATGTTTAACTTTTATTTTATTTTAGACATTGAACCAGAATTTTTGAAGCAATTGGAAACATTAGTCCCATTTGTTCTCGCACCTGATAATCTTGTAGTGAAGAATATTGGTGGATTGGAGTTGCGAACCAAAGACCTTCTTCATTATTTCCAAGCTTACACAGCCGTGTTCAAAGGAACTGAATTGCCAGAGCCGAAGACGATGCTTGAAGCCACGGCCAGAGCAGATAATTTACTCGCTGCTGCCTCAGCTCGTGAACTTTACGCCACAACAATGGATGATATTTGTGGTTCTAGCATGCCATATGTCTCTTCGGAAAGGCTTGAAGCTGATCATGAGAGATATCGAGAAAAAGCTATGAATCTTTTTAAAGCAAGGAGGAAAATGGGAGGAGAAGAATTTGCTTTAATTTATCGGGATGCTTTGGAAAAAGTATTTTGATTTTTAACTATAAGTTTCTATTAAAGTTGTTTTTAATGGTTGACTGTTATATTAACTAAAGTTTTAACTTTATAGGAGATTGACGATCTTTACTTAAATTTCCGAGGACAAAACGATAACAAGAACATTTTAAAAAGTGCAAGGACACCTGTGACATTGTTTGCGTTAGCGAATATCAGCTACATCACTTCAGGGATTTTTGGTCTCGTTGGATTATCCACATTATCCAATATGTTTAATTTATCAATGGGAGTTTCCCTTTCTTTAATTGGATTCCGGTGTTACACATGGTGAGTTTTCATTAGTTATGCGAATGAATAATATATAATGTGTTTCTTAAAGTACGCATCATTTTCAATGGCTCGTCATTTGAAAATGACGCGTACTTTATGAAACACCCTGTATATACATATAATTAAATTTAGTAAGGATAAAGATTAATTGTTTTATTCTTTCTTAGGTATACTGGAAAATACGCACGGTTTTCTAAACAAATAGACCAATTTTCAACTCTTATTTGGACTCATGTAAGATTTAATTTTGTTTTATAAATAAATATTAAAAGAATTTCATTATTTTTATTTTAATATTTTTTTATGAAAATGTATAATTTTTAGATTTTGAAGCCTACCTATTCGAAGCTGCTTGTTAAAGGAGCAGAAAAAATTCTTAAGAAAAAAAGATAGCCACAAATTCTAATCATTTTATCATTACAGACGCTTAATTTGTCCTTATTAAATTGTCGTATAAATGTAATTTCATGTGATTTAAAGTGTAAAAAAGTGAATCGCTTGGTGAAATAAAACATAGAATTTTTTGAATAAACACAAAAACCCATCAATATCTTCAATTTATGTACCGAAGAATCTTTTAGTTTATTATTTGACAAAAATAATTATATTCTAGTCAGGCACGGGAATTAGACATAGCTAGGTATATTTTTATTATGTGTGGAAGACCCAATGCAGTGTCATATAAAAATGAAGCTCAAATAATAACTGTAAAGACTTGATAGGTATTTTAAATATTTTTATTTACAATGTTCTATTTTAAATATGATCTGAATGCCGACAAAGAACAAAATAATTTCGAACTGATGAATTTACAAACTAAAAATGAAGAAGTTGTTTCTTGGTTTACATATACGTTTAATTATTCATTGTAAACTCGACTTGATTTCAAGTCTTTTATGTAATTTGAACAGCGCTAAACGACTCATGGACTAAAGATAGTTAAGGTGAAGTTAAATCTTTGCAGGGAACTTTCCATTTTCAATTTGATCTTCCCATTTCTCAACCCATGAATTTGGGCACATGGATGTGTACACTTTCTTGAAGTACATGCAAGGAGCGTGTTCTTCTCCATGTATTTTAACGCAACGCTTGTAATCGAGGAACCCAGTGAAGCAATGCCTAAAATTGAGGAACACATAATTACAATTTACAATACAGAATTTACCAATTTTCTTAAACTAATGATATTTAGGAAAATTTATCAAATAAAAATAGATTATTTTAATCTTACTTTGTCTGATTTTGATTCGGGAACCTTGGGTCGAATGGAGCGGTCTCAAGTTTAAATTCCTCTTCCTTTCCCTTGCCCATCTTAATTGCACCTGTCATTTTCCAAGTTCTAAATTAGCGAAATAAGTATTTTGGAAAGGGTTTTTCGGAACAGAACAAAAAATTCTTTTGGTAAAATTCATTGTTACATTCAAAAGCGAATTACGAGATTTATAAATCATAAAATCAAAAATATGGTACTAGAATTGTAAACTATTATAATCGCTCACCTATCAATCAATCACCCGACTCAACCGTCGATATTTTACCAAAATTGGCCGAGTCCTTCAACTTATTTTTAAGTTTTTACAAGATGGACTACAAAAGTTGATTTTCAGCGGAAGGCCCAAGAAGATCCAATCCTGCTTATAACTTTGCCTTACTCAAATCTCACATTTAACCCCATGCAAAAGATCCCGTTTCTTATTTCAATGCAATTGAGGGTTAAATCAGTAAGTGTTATTAAATAATAAACAAGTACCCTACTTGAATGAAGTTTAAAAATGCAAAGAGCACAAAAGTAAAAAAATATGTCCATTATCAATTTTATTCAATAAAATCCTATCGCTTTATTTTTATCTTTTTACAAATAAACTTTTATTCAAACAATACATAAAGGTGTAAATATTTGTATGATAAAATTTAATATTTTAACATTTAAAGTTTCATTATACAAATGTATGTGCATCAAAAATACAATATTATAACCATAAATCATAATTTCATAATCTAAAAGATAGTAAATACTAACTCTGCTAAAATTAATAAAATCGCGAAAGTAGTTTTAAACTTTCTTTTACGAATATTTTATAGCCTTTTATAATAGCAAGAAGTAAAATGAAACATAATTTTTGTATTAAAATATTATTTAATTCATAATTATAAATGTATTTAAATATAATTATTTATAAGGACTTATTACAAATAAAGATTTTCTTAAGCGGCTCTTTTCTTTTTCATTATTTTTTGTTTCCTCGAGATCTTGTCCTTTTTAGTTTTCTTCAGACTGTTCCTCGTGATCTTTTTCTTTCCCTTCTTTGGTTTAAGACCTGGGAAAGTCGTCAATCCTGATTTGGCTTCTAAACCAGTAAAGTCAGGAGTCCTCTTCTTTTCTTCACCATCTTTGCCCTTCTTCACCTTTTTAATTTTCTTTTTCTTGGGCTCTGCAGCGGCTTCCTCTTGCTCTGCCAATTTCCTCTTCAACATTTCTTTACTTTTTTCTTCTCGCTTTTGTTTGGCTTTCAGTGCGGCACGATTCTCAAGAGAAAATTCAACAATTGGCCTCTGCAATTAAGTACAAAATTGAGTAAAACATGTTTAATGTTAAATGTAAATTCGATTGATTTAATTATTGAAAAATTAATTTATAGAGCTATTCAATTTATAAATGCAGTTTAACTAACATGATTCGGATTGAATATGGAAGGGTTGTTATTTAACAAACGAAGTGTTTCAAGAGCGTGGTCATGTTCAGTAAATGAGATGAAGCCAAATCCTTTCGATTTTCCAACTCCATTTAAATCCGCTTCGTTCATATCTCTCATAACTTTCGCCTAATAAAATATAATCAATCCATTATTACTTATTATTCACTATAAAATCTAAATTATTGATATAAGTTTAGTGATAAATTAATCATTTAAATTAATTTATAACCAACCTCTATCACTTTCGCTCCTTTAGGAGAATGTTGTTTAAAAAGGTCACGAAGTTTCTTATCATCGTAATTTTCTGGCAAGTTGTGAATGCAAAGCCTCGTTCTTGAAAAGAAAGTATTTAAATTTTTAATCATTTGCTTCTTTGAACGATTGATGAGTCCTCGTTTGGTCATATCTGAAGCAGAGACGCCTTCAGCTGCACCACTACCAGGTCGAATAACTATAATTTTAAAATGTATTATATTAATTATTAAAATTCAGAATTTCCTAGTTAATAATTCGATACAAACTTATTATAAGAATGTTAAATCTTACATCCTTCTCTTGACAAATACAAATTTCGATTGTCCTTCGCTTCCTTTTTCTTGGTTTCTTGAACTCTGTCGTTTAAATTATCTTTTGATAAAGCCATTGAAATGATGATTTGCCTCCGTCCGAACATGAATTCAGAAGGATTGTCTTTGAAATCTTTCATGCAGGCTTCACTACTATCAGAGTCCTATTTACAATATAAATTACTTTACTTAAATTATTTGATTTGTATAAAAAATGAAGTAGATAAATAAATAGTTCAAAATAATTGAGTTAAATTAAATTAAATTATTGTTTTTACCATGAACTTGATGAAAGCTGAACCTTTTGGATGTTCAGTGAGTTTATCTTTTACAATCAAGGCGTATTTCATTTCTCCGTATTTGGTAAAGAATTCTTTAAGATTTTCTTCGCTCGTTTCAAATTCAAGATTCCTTATGAACAGAGTTTTCCCTTCGGAAGCATCATTTGAAATAAACTTTTTCGGAGCTTCAAAGAACGGTTTCTTTTCATCTTCGTCATCGTCATCTTCGTCTTCGTCATCTTCATCTTCGTCTTCGTCTTTAATTTTAGAGTCATCCCTAGAAGAATTCATCCCACCAGACATGCTAAATAACATTAAATGATCTGTTAATTGCTTATAAAAAGTAAACTTATTTAAATATAATAATTAAAATATAATAAATTAAAATTGTTAATCGTAAAAGGTTACAAATTGCATAAAATTTCAATGCTTACTATTCATCATCATCACTTTCTTGTTTGATCTCCGATGTATCCAACAACTCAACTTTTTTCTCGTCTTCATCTTCCTCTTTGATTTCAGAATTATCAGAAATGTCTATTTGTGTAATTTCCCCGTTTCCTTCCTTTTCCTTCACTTTTTGGAATTGGGCCTTCGGCACAGCCCAATCAATAGCAATGGGACGCTCTGTGATGAATTAATGAATTTATTAATAAATTTTTGAAAAATGATTACTTGATTACATTAGAAATGGGTTTTGCCGTATATATTTCCACATTTAGTAATATTTATATTTAACTAAATTCTATAAAGTATAAAAATAATTACTCATAAACGGCTTCAAACTCAATTCTTTTAGGGCAACAATTGCTTCTTGTACAGTTTCATATTGGATGAATGCACAACCCACGAGCTTCCCATTTGGCTTCTTCAAAATATTTAATTCTTTGATTTTCCCAAACTTTTGAAAATGTTTTCTCAGTTTCTCTTCAGTAGCCTGATCAATTTGTCAATTTATTACATTTTAATTTCGAATAAATCATAGGACATTCTCATTAATTAAGAAATGTGATATATATATAATGTAATTAACCACCTGAAAGGATAAATTTCTTATGACCAATCTCGCTTTTTTATTGATAGGTTTGGCCCGTGGTTCCTTATTAGGATTATTCGATCCGTTTGTATCCCTATTCAAAGTAATTCGTGGCTTTTGATAGAGGTTTGGATGATAAGAAGGTTCGCGATTTTGTTCGGATCTCGTTCTTGCAAATTTCATGTGCAATTTGTTGTTTCCAATTCTGTGATCTTCAAGAGAATCGAGGGCTTTTACTGCATCATCTGGAGATGCATACGTCACATAGGCTACTTTACTCTGATCATTTCGTCTTTCTAGTAAATAAAAATAATTGATGCTTAGCTTTACTCCACAATAAACCGTTTAATAAATACTTTATAAGCAGTAAAATAAGATATTTTAAAAATATAAATTAGTTGAGGATCTGTTAGGTACATTGCAATATGGAGCAAAGCCACACTAAAATGATTTACCTGATTGTGGATATTGAAGATAAACACGTTTAATTCGCCCAATATCACCGAAAATACTTTCAATTTCCATTTTCGTAACTTCTTTCGGTACATTTCCAACAAATAAAGTTCTGGGTCTGTCGTCGTCAACATTTTCAACTTGCGTTACTTCGGCCATTATCAAACCCTAACGGTTGTAAAAAAACCTCCTAATAAAGTATACTTACTCTAATAGTTAAATATTATTAATATTTAACAAAACTAAAGTCGTTTATTTAATTGAGTAAAAATTATCATAAAGATGATTTCAACAGAAAGCAGAAGTTTCCTCAGGCTTCAAAAAAAGTACATGTGCTTTATTCCCGCAAGTTCGATTCAGAGGGGTCTAGTTTTATACCCTTTAAACAATCCATGTGTGAGGGTTTAATCGTGTTTGTCGATATTTTAATTGTCGGCTTTCTAACCCTTCCATCAATTACCAATTTAAAATTACCCGAACTAAAGTTCTTTAATGTTAAATTCAATCTCCAATAATTAGCACAATTTTATGACTCATTTACACTTTTTAATAGTCGTTCGGCTCTCAGAACTTTAAAAAGCAGTGTTCAATTTCATCCATCTTTTCTAAAAAGGTAAATTTTTGATAAATGTTCTTACCTTAAAATTAACAATAAATGTTAATAAATGTACCATATTTAACATGTATTTATAACAAGTTTAAATATTTTCAGATATATATCGCAATGTTCAAATTGGCGAGATCCTCATTTAACTTCTGTGCGGAAACGAGAATCTGCTTCAAATTAAATCCAACCAGACCCTTCCAAGGGCTTTATTCATCTCAAGCAATTACAGAACAAGGAGAAGGGTCAGAGCAATTAACTCCAAACATCTTGCCAATCGAACCCCTCGAAGCAGCATCCAAAGAAAAAGTCTCTATAACGTCAAATGTAACCAAATTAGAAGCCTCGTTGAAGAAACCCGACAAACTGTTCAAAAAGGTCGAACTTGAAATCTTGAGTTATGAATTGGCCACTTTGGACAGTTATCAATGGTACGTCCTCACGGCCGCTACACATCTTGGAATCAAAGTGGAGAAAGTTTGGTCTCCGCCTCGGTACAATCGGCATCTTTGGAATCTCCTCAAAGCGATACATGTCCACAAGAAGCATCAATACCATTACGAAGTGAGGAACTATCATCGATTCATCAGTCTCAGGAACATGACCGGCTCAACCGTGGACACTTTTCTGGAGTACATTGAAAGAAATTTACCGGAAGGGATTGGACTCAAAGTGACCAAAGTAGAAGTCCAACCTTTACCTCAACATTTAAAGGAACAGCCTTCGTAACCAGATTTAATTCAATTAACATGTAGTTCCTTGTTTAATTAATATTTCTGTACTTATTAAAATATTAAATAACTTATTTGATGCATTTACTATCTAGAAAATAAAAAAAACAAATTCTTCTATCTACATTGTATGATTCGTTTAGGCAATTTTTTCTTAAAACTTTCAAATCATATTTTATGTATTCAAAGATTGACAATTTAATAATCAATTGAAATTGTGATGAAAAATGGTTCGAATGAAATGATTACTCTTCTCGTAAATACCATAAATAAAATTTTGAAAGCTAAACTTAAAACACTTGTACAATAATCACACAAAGAAAAAACCAACACGTCGAAATTAATATTGATTATCTGATAAATTATAAAGTTTTTATAAGGAAATAGAAGTTAATCGGATGTTTCATGCTTCTGACATTGAGAGTTGTATAGTGTTGTAGAGTAAAGTTTATATAATTTAACTATCATAATTCATAATCTCATGTGTAATAGCTATTTAATTCGTATACCTTTAACGGCTTTAACTATGTATTTGTAGATAGAATATTATATATGTATGTAGTATATTACTTAATTATAGCTTTGTAATGTTGATTATAATTGAGTTGAGCTTTAGTGCCCTATTGATGTTTCCAAACCTGGGTCAATATTTCCAATGCCAATGAGTCAATTTAGGCAGCTGCAATGAACGATTCCTCAATGACAGTGAACTTGAAGAAAACAACAAGTTGAGGATTGTCAAACTTGAAGGGACCAAGGAGAAGAAACGATGAGATTTTCCCCTCTACTCCTCATATAAAAGAGAAATTAATCTTCTCCATCCCTCCAGTGTCACAAATCTCACAAATTACTCATGACTTTCATCTTTAATAATTAGAACAATAATTAATTAAAATGTTGACCGTTCTTACAATTCTTTTTTTATTGACGGCGTATAACATTCAAACAAGTAAGCCATAACTCATAATTATTTTATTGTATAAAATTCTCTATGATTGAAGATAGCTAACAGTGTTAGATAAATATATTTTTATTTAATAATAAAATTATATTTTTTCTTCGATTTGACAGCAAACGGAGAAGTGCTTGGGAAAGGAACGTCATTCCAATGTATTGAAGGGAACGAAGCTTCGAATGAGTATTGCTCCTCTTATTGCACAACCGTTACAAGCAATTTGGTCTCTGGAAAATGTGGAAAAGATCTCAATTCCTGCATTTGTTTAACTTCTGACAACAAATCAATTATGGGTAAATGCTTATTAACCATTCAGTTTATACGCCTCATTATATATTTAAATACATATTACTATACCCTTTTAATGTTTTAATGAAAATCAAATTTCTTTAATGATTAACACAAGCGTGAAGACGTCTCATCTAATTTAAGTAACTGTAAAATAAGATATTAATTTAAAAATATAATAATTTAGTGCGTGTCGTTGAGAGCAAAGAGCCAATTCCTGTATGGAAAGTTCTTCCTCAACAAAGTAAACCTCCCTCCGACGTGAGCCATCAATTCGTCGTTGAACCAAAAGAGCAACAGCAAATGAGTCCTCAACTTCTTGTATGTGATGAATCAGCAGAAGCTTCCAACGTTTGCAACTCCTTTTGTCTCGGCGTCAGTGCACAATATGGAATTTGCAATACTTCAAATTATCAATGCGTTTGTTATGGAGTTCCTCCTTCAGTAGTTCAAGATCGTAAGTTCAATTCAAAATTCAATACTTAATTACTTAAAATTTACTTCCTAACCACATGCACTTTATCAAAATTGTGGGTACAAGATATGGCACATCCTAATAACAACTAAATTCTGATTAAAGCTGTTTACCATATTTGACATTCCTTATCGAATAATGTCAATTTGAATAATATTAATTTATCATTGTTTAGAACCAATTCCTGCCATTTTCAATCCTAATCTCTATCATCATCAAGACCATCCGATGCCTCTTCCAGAACCACAACATGAACCAGCCATATCCACCCCAATCCCATTCAAAAACGAGCCTTTGACCGTGGAAGCAACAGAGAAACCTTCTTATCAACTTCTCAAACCCCAAATCAAAGAAACCTTCAACTTGAACGTCTTCAAACAAGGAACAATTGAGAATGAGCCTTTAACTCGAGGTCAAATTCAGGATCAACAGTTATTGCACCAACAGCATTTACACCAACATCAATTGCAACAGCAGCAAATGCAACAACTACAAATACAGCAACAACAAATGCAGCAAGGGCAGCAACAACAAATACAACCACAACAAATGCAACAAAGGCCTTTCATTCCACAGCAGTCGCAATCACCGTTCAACTCTATCCGAAACTACCCGCCATTTCATTCACAATTCCCATTCCCCTACAAGGGATTCCCAATGAACTTCCAACAACATTCGGGTCAAGCAATCCCCCAACAAGAAGATCTTAAAGAAGATAACTCCACATCTTTAGAACCATCTCATCCAATTCCTCCACCTTTTCCTTTTCCGTTCAAACCCCCATTTTACCAACAAGCATTTCCTATCCAAACCCATCCAATAATCAATTCAAATAAACCCACAGTCCTTCAACCCGTCCCATCTAAACCCGCTGCTCTTCCTGACTCCGACCAAACCCAAGAACCAGAAGAGGAAGAAGTGAGAGAAAAGAGGCAAAAGAGATCAAGGAGATCGCCAATTTCTCAGGTTCCTTTTTGCACCCCGGCGAGTTGTGTCATGGAATGCGACAATCGCGGATATTTGGGATGTTCGAGCGATTGCAGAGAAATCGGCTGTTATTGTTCTTGCTTGCCAGGAATGGGACAAAATCCGAGTTTGAACAATGTCCCTTTCCAGGTTGTTGATGAAAATGCGGCTATGTATGATCCAGGTGTGAGACCGCCGTTGTCGCCTCCAGCTCGACCCCAACACGTCCCATTGTCAAACTTCATGTATAGGGATCAATAGTTAAAGTGTTCTTAATCAACTTTTTATTAATTATCATGTCAATGCTATTGATATGAAATGACAGATTGACAATAAATTATTCCACGAATGTCTTCTCTCATTTATTTTATTAGTCTTCAATGATGATGATAATTAAATCCGAAATTGTTTTGATTTTTAGTAATACAATATTAGTTAAATATTACAACATGGCGAATACGAATTCGATCTTATTAATAAAATAGTACAATAATTATTCTCTTATTTCATTATTGAAAAATCAATCTTCATATCCCACATAGCATGTCGAACGATATAAATAATTATGCAGTAGTAGTTAATATACTATAAGACTTGGGGCTGATCTTGTTCGTTGAAAAAAAATGATCAGTCCAGCAGCTACCAATGTGTATCATTTTTAAATACAGATGTGTTGATCTTACAATTATCTTTTAGAAATACAAGGCACTTCGATCAATAAATTAATCTGTTATTGTTCAAGTGCTTTAAGACGTAATAAAGCGAATAACATTCAATATTTGCTAAACGATAAAAATGAAAACTGTGAGTTAACTAAAATTCTGAAATATTTAAACTTGATTGTTATTTAACTTCAACGCGACGTAATTCCGAACAAATACTTAAATATTAAGATCCAATCATACAAAATATTATTACAAGTAAATTGGAATTAGATAACGATTATTCAGGAAGATTGTAAACATGTACAGACGAACAAATACACAACGCCAGGAATATTACTATTTTGTAAGTAGACAATCCATTCGCTATACATGTAGTAGGCAAATATTATTATTTATATATATTTATAAGCTTCATTGTATTTAATACACATGTTCTTTTATAACATCAGAATATAACAACAGTGACATGAACATCAACGTGATCGTGTACAACTAAATATAAATTAATTGGTCAAAGTTGTTAGTAATTAGTGTTATTGAGTCTCAAGAAATTGGAGTTTCCTTTCATTCGCCCGGGGGTTCATCTTGACTCAGCTCTTCTACGTACGTTGCAGGGAAGATTCCAATGACTATTGGAAAAGAGAAACATCTTTTAATTATTCTTCATAATTAGCCCATCTCTTCTTCCTTCCATTTAAAGGCCCAATAATTAATTTGTAGCTAATTAATGAAAAAAGTTAATATTAATTAACCTCCATTCGCTTCTCCCAACCACCATCCATCATCTTGCTTATCATGAATGTTGATTTCGTCTCCAGTCCTAATCGTTAGCTCATCGAACATGTTGGCTTCATAGTCGTAGATAGCTTTACATTTCCCGATTGAAGGGACTGAGATGAGATTGCTCACTCCCTTCGTTGCTGGTGGCAAAGGTTCTTCGTCAAACACTTCAATGTTCTCACTACTCCCTTCACTTGAAAATTCGTCTAAAATAAATATATTTTATTATTCAATTAAAATATTACATATTAATAATTTAGCTACAGATAGTACATTCGAAGTAAAGTAAACAATTTAACAAACAGGAAATGGGATTTAAAATTTTAAATTGGCAGATCTACTCCTATAGTAAACTTTAACTCACCAAAGTCATCATTGATTTGATGTGAATTCCCATCCGCTGCTCCTCTATCATTCCAATCAGGTGAACTGCTTCCAGCCGATCCAACACCACTTGACACAGTGCTGGTCAAACATTCATCTCTCGCCCAAGAAGGAACCTTCAGGATGGTTTGAGGCAATCCTTGTTTATCCCTTTGATGACCTAATGAGCCATTTAATAATAATGAGATTAAAAAAGTCATGTTCCATATAAAAACTAAACTAAACTAAAAAAAAGTATAAGTATTGTTAGATGCTCCAAATGAGTAAAAAGTGTATAAAAAGCATTATTGAGTTCTTACGCATATATTGAGTGATAGCATTGGAGCATCGTTGTCGGCCCTCAACATCTGCCAGTGCATTGTCGAGCTTCGTTCTCGATCCCTCCAGGTAGAGCAACATTGATTTCATCTAATCAATAATGCATTTATATTACAATAATGCATTTAATTACTTCTCAACCCACTTCATGAGTTTCTCTTTAAATTTGGTAATAATAGGATATATAATTGAGATTCTCACGTAGTAGAGTCGATCGCTGATGTCATGATGGGCATTGTCGATTTTGGGAGAATCAGCAATTGCTTTTGCGAGTGTTTCCACCCCAGCTGCACCTTTCCTCTCACGGTCCAAATCTTGACGGATGAGAAAAACGAACTTTTCCAAAGCCTAGATTAAAACAAAAACCGAACCGTAAGATCCACCATTTATCAAATTAAGGAAAAACCTTTGTTTCTATTACTCAATCAAATCAAACCAATGAAATAATCCATTCAGTCATTCAGATCAGCGTTTATAAGCTCCAATCAATAAAACTCACTCCACTTCCCAAGAATGTGGAAATTGATTTGAATCATTTGAATTAATTGCCAACTAACAATAAATGTAAGTATTTAAAAGTGGATCTCCAATTTCTAGTTCATTTAATCAATCTCTGGCACACTTCTTTTAAACGTCTTCTAATAAAATGTTTAAAATGTGAACAATTGAATATTTAATTTGAATCCAACCAAGTGAAAGAAATAAAAGATTCTCGCTATACGCTCAGTTTTACGGTTTAAAGGTAAGGTTCACGATAAGAAGAGTTAAAGAACAAAATTAAATGTTGGTTCAAAATGAACTGTGAATTTTACAACCTCAATTTAAAAACAATCCCCGAATTAAGAATCAACATACTTAAACGAAGAGTATTCATTTAACTGAAAGCTAATATGTCTCTTAACATGTACTTTTATTTAACATGTAGGTTATACTGCTGGATTTATATCAGTTTGTATATTATGATCTTAGGATCAAAAAAAACACGAACTAATTGTAATTAGAATCAAGATGTTCGTCATGGGTCGGACTACTTTTTAAGCGTTTTTCTCCTATGTAATTAAAGAGTCATTTAAAGAGATTTTACTTCTTTCCTCCTCTCCTTCTTCATGAGGTTGGAAGGATCTTCGGCATAGAAATCAGGAAGGAGCTGTTCCGATCCCGCGTGGCTCCGGATGTCAGTCAGGAAATGCATGTCTTGGTCCACACTCGAAGATTTTACCGGCTCCTCCAGCGCTTCCGTGCTGAGGACCAATTTGGGAGCCAAATCACTCAAGTAATGAAAATATTTGAGAGCCAATTCCTTCAGAAGCCCAAGCTTTTCTTCTTCAAGAGTTCGGAGACATGTGCTTCCGTTCCTCACGGCACCTTCCCACTCCAACCTATAAAATCATTCAAATCAACATTAATCTAATTGTTGAGATAATTATATAGTTATTTGGTTGAATTGCTCAAGTGTAGACTAATTACATATTATAACTAATACTAATATAACAGGATTCGTATTAATGCTAAAATTGGATAATTTAGATCGGAAATAAATCCTTTAATTTAAGCCGGAAAATAAAATTGAACTAACAAAAATAATTGGAGTGAAGGTTTAATAAAAAAATATAATTAAATATTTAATTGGAGTTTTTGGTAATAAAATAGTTAAACGAGTGTTTCATTGTTAGAATCATCAATTCATCGTAATAAAGAAGATAACTATCATCATTTGATCATTAGTTTAGTACAGGAATGATATTCAACGAATTGAGCACTCGTCTGAATCCACCTCTGATTGATTACTGTACATGAAATTAAGTTTAATAAAGGAGATGGTTAAATAATTCCTGCCCACAAAGGCCTTTCAACTCGAGCGAAAATGGATTTAAAAGTAAATGTGTCTGAAATGGTTGAAGCGTTTCCCTCAACTCGTGCGAGTTGGGAAGGAGAAAATGGCCAGGTCACCGAACTCCTCCTCATCGCCGGAGCGATCTTGAGATGTTTAAAAGGGGGATGGATGTTTCTATCTGCGGAGGATCTCTCTCCTGTCAATTGTCATGGGAGAACATTTCCCCTCACCTGGCTCTCTCAGATCTGACGCAGAAGGTGTAGTATTCGATGTCGGCTCTCCTCACGGCCTCTTCAGCCTTCCGTCGCTTCGCCTCTAACTGTAAAGAATAGAAAACATCAGCTGGAGTTCTTCTTTATTATTTCACAGATAAACACAAGACATCCGCAATAATTACATTGGTGCAAAAACACTCACTTTTTTCCTCCTAATTTCTTACAACTTCACTCAACTCGACTTAACTAACTCAACGGCTTTAACCAACTCAACGTTACAAATGAGATGAACGAAAATGTTACACAGGAAAAGATGGGTCATGGCATTCATAAAAAACTAATATTGATCGTGAGAATCTTTTTCGATGTAAATTATTAAAATGATCAATTTTATGATTACGGGATAAAATGATTAATTTTATTAACTATACAACGTTTTAAATATTTAAAATTTATTATTATAATAACATTATAACATTATAATAACATTAATAACATTATAATAACATAATAACTTTATTCTTAGTTCAGTAAAAGTGTCTATAGTAGTCGTGCGTGAATGTAAATAAATTATAACAATTTGGTAAAAATCAATCCAATGGGATCAATATATAAAAAATCACATATACAAATAAAAATACAATTAAGAACTTTATAACATTGAAAAATTCTATAAAATAATAAATCAATATTATGAAAAAACTGTAATTTTTAAATGAGCCAAATTGTCCTTAGAAAAACATTTTTATTGCGAAAAGTGTCATTTAAAAAGAAATCTGAATTAGAGTGAAGATCCTTTCCGAGTGATTTATGCCCGTTAAATCAAGATATGCCTTAATACATGCAAACCCACCTTGACTCATTTCCCCTCACAATGGCTCATTCATCCTTAATAAAAAGGGATTTATGGAGGAGGGATTGCATAGAAAAGTATTGAATTGGGCGGAAGTGGGATGAAAACAGTGATGAATTACAAGCCTTTGTATACTACGGTTTTAATAACAGAACCAGAAATGGCCAAACGCTACGAACCTACAATTGTAGCTACAATTCGAAACACTGAGGATTTCTACTTTTTACTTTTAACTTCATAACTCTCTATTTATTTATTATTGCAATCCTAAAGGATAATATAAAACATGATGCTCATGAAAAGAGATATGTATAGCTAATGTAATAAAAGAGCACCGTCAGCACATTACCTTTTTTTATTATTGAAAAGAAATCTCAATCATCCGTTTGTATATAAAAAAAACTACATAATGTATCAATTGATATCATGTAAAATTACATTATTATCTTCTAAATTGAGTCTCATATAAGAACTTTCACTAAAGGTATTCACACTTGTAATACTAAGTATCATAGTATCTCTAAGTATCATATTGTACTTAGAGTCATTAAATCCTTAATTCTAGTATTAGGAATTTTATGTATCTACTTATGGAATTAACTTACAAAATAAATCTGAATTTTATAGATTCTACTCCAGTATTAAACAGGATATTATTTTAGTATGTATATTTTATATATGACACATCTAAGGTCATTCTTCAAAATCCTTTCTTGACCCAATTCAATTAAAATCTTGAAGTATATAATAAACCATAAGCTTAAGTAAATTAGAATAGGAAATTACCTTAATTGGATCCTTGTCCATTGGAGGAACTGAACTGAGGAGCCTTGATCGAGAGACAATGGCTGAATTCGCATTGTTGTTGAGATGTGCTCCATTAAAATTACCATTGCCTGAGTTGGAATTCCCTCCAATGCCACTTTCTTGCAATTTTTCAAATTCCTTCGATGAAGTGAAACATTGCCTCTTGGACTAAAAGTGAAAAAGTCAATTTATAAGAAAAATCCAACTTTGAACATCTTCATGAAATTGAAAAATGAGCTAAATGAAATTGAATAAATGAAACGAAATTGAAAAATGAGAGTCAGAAGGTGCAATTAATTTAAATGTATAAAATAAACATTATTTGCATTTGGGATCCTTTTTTTGCTCAATAGGAATGATGAATGTAAGATTGAAGGTGACATACTTTTGATTCAGCAGTTCTCCATTCGGCCAAGTTTCTCGTCGTTTTCTCGACAAGCGACTCGACAGATTTCCGAATCTTGTGTTGAGTCTCAATGGAGTTCCTCAGGGGGCGAGAAACTTCTTCTGAGAGGGCTGTCGACCAAATTCTATAAAAAAACATATCCTTGATCAGCGAATCAAATTGATAGAATAAATAATTGGGTAAAAAATTTCGCTTTTCATATTTCATATCTTCAATTGTAAATGAATGCCTGTGAGCAATGGTAATAATGGGAAATACGAATCTCTTCGTCTCTTTTCATTGACCTACAAAGGGCAACAAAAATAGGGAGAATTTGCCTAACAATAAATATTCTTCACAAAAAGGGTGAAGTTTCGCAACCAAGCCTTTTTATTTTGTATGCAGAGTTTCAAATGTATTCAAATTAGATCAGATTAAAAAACCTCCTTCATTCCCTTTAACTTTTTTCACTTAACAGTTTCAATTTAACAAGAACCCAAAAATGGTCAGATCAGAGTTGGAATTTTTTAGCACTAATTTATTATACAAAAGGTAGAAGGTAAAGATAGGAAAAAACAAAATAGAAAATGGTTGCAATAAAAAGAAGATGTGAAAATATTAGCTGCTTACATTTAACTCATTTTTAATTCTTTAATTTATATTTAAGGAATTTTGTTCTAAATCCTTCCCATCATTTTTTAATCTAAAGGAAGACACCTTACACTCTTCATTTAACCACATTTATAACATGAGGAATCCAAGAGCAAGACACAATTCTCTTAAGCTTGAGAGTGGGAATCAAATAAAGACCATGAGATTAAGGAACTGGATGAAGGAAACATGTTCAATAATGAAAACCTCGTTTATAAATGCTTCATACAAAGGCACCCCCAAAGGTATATCTCATTTATATTTGAGCTTTTTTCAAGTCTTGGACGTGATATGAAGAATATAAGAACGAGAGGAGAGAGAAGATTTATAAAGGAGTTAGCAGGGTTTTTCTCTTCGGAAACATGACATTGCATTGGTAATTTAAATTAAGAGTCAGTTCAAGTAGTTCGAGAGAACCTTCACTTCCAAACAAAATTCATTGATGAGAAAGTTGAAACAAATATTTTTACCTTCAATATTTTATTATTTGAGAATATTCTCCAACGTTAGGTGTAAAGAAACTTAAAAATCGATTATTAAGATAAAAAAGTAAATGTAAATATTATATAAATTGTCGACCATCTCGAGATATTAACTAATATTTTAAACTAATCGTAAATGTAATATAAAATTTTTAATAATAATATATCATTGGAGTAAATCTTGGGTCAGTATTAAAATTATATAAAATAATATTGTACATTCCTAGTATATGCGTATCAGTATTCCTTCAATATAATTTATGACTTCTCTTATTGTTAGCTAAAGTGATGTTGATAGAGTGGAATAGTTATTAATTGTAGTTAGTGCACTTATACGGAATAAAAACAATTCAAGTTTACAATTGAATTTCAAGATCAATTAATATCACTACAATTTGATACACACGTGTAAACTTAAGTAAAGCCATCGTATGTTAATAATAATAATGTTAACAAATAGAACATAAAAATATTAAATAATTAGTGCAAATCAAAAGATAATCCAATTAATTCATTAAATTAAGCTCAGAATATTTCGCCAACTTCAATAAAATCTAATAAAATGATAAAAGTATGAAGTCAAACTACTTTGAAATGCTGAGTGAATATCAGTTCAATGGCGCAACGAGTTCAAACTACTAAAAAACATTTGAAATAATAAATATGCCTATGATATAATATTTTGCACTTTGTAATCAAAGGATGAATGTATAAATATTTATGTCAATAAAGTCTACCCACGCCCATGCTATTTACGACCAGTTAACAAAGATTAATTTATTCCAGGAAATGAATCCCATCTGTTATTAATACATTAATGGACATTGTGTTAATTCACTTTCAATCATGCCAATTCATATTCATGAGCGTAAAGATGAGATAATTCAAGATGCAATATTATATAAATACATTACGTAGACTTATTCATATTCAAAATGACACTGTTGTTGTTCTGATAAACATTTTCTAATTTTTTCCTATAATGCTCAATTTCACTTCATTCGCAAATATCAAGTATGTAATAGGAATATTCATTGTAAAAAGTTAACTGGTTTAAAGCTGAACTCTTTTGTTGGGAACTCCAAATTGTCCAAATTGGAAGTTTATTTACCTCAGAGGTAATTATGGTGTAGAGATAATTACTAATTACATACAGACTCATCCTTATGAATTCTCTCCCTAATTAAAGACAGCTGAGTGAATTGGAAATAGGCAGGTAGATTTTAAGTAAAAGTAAAATCCACAGAGGAAGTTGCATTTCCACAGCTCGCCATGCATTTAAGTTAAGTATAAAAGAATGGAGAAGATGAAAGTTTCCTTTTCTTATCAATTAGACCGAGACGATTGAATAAATCAGACCTTTAACTTTAACTTTTCCCCACCATTGGGATCCAACTGGGATTCACCATATGATTCTCATTTCAAGTCATTTCCCTTCATCAGCCACTTTGTCTCATCCACTTTGTACAGTTAAGTTTAAGTTCATAAATGTCCTGAATTTATAATGTTCAACGCACGTGCAGTTTCTTCCAAAAACTCGAAATATTCTTGTTAATGGGACCAAAGGACTTGTGGTCGTCTTTCGTTTAGAGGTCTAAGCATAAATGTTAATATTATAAGCTAAAAGCAAATGAGCCTTCAACTAATTAAAAATCCTCTTAATGGGGAAAGTTTTCAAACCCCCCAAAGAATAATATAGGAAAAATAGAGTAAAATAGAAATAGTGGTTTACTCGCTTGAGAACACAAAGAATGAAGGTGAAGAGGAAAGTCAAAGAGTCATCCAACCCGTTATTTTATCAACCCGACGATCGCCCAATATGAAAGCGAAATAGAAATCGAAACAATAAATAAACACAATGAATTTAAATATAAAGTACACAAAGAATCCGTCCACAAACTTCCATGATCCACTTTAAAAAATGAAATTGTTATAAAGGAAGATCGCAAAGGAAATTAAAAGTGAGGTTTTTTCCTTTTTTTATTTGGGATATTTGGAATCTACAGGATCAGGATCATTTGCGTATTTTTTTATTATTCAAAGAGAATTGTAAATGAAATGTTGTCAGTAAATTGAAATGAAATGTAAGCGTGTGGGAAAGAATCAAAAATCAAGTTTGATCTCTTCGTGTTTTCTACTTCATGGGTTTATTTGATAAAAAATATGAATTTGTTTATCGCTTCCTTCCGATCTCAATAAAATGAAATGAGATCGTCCTCAATCTCGTTTGACAACCTTTGTGGATTTTTGAGCCGCCATCTTAATGAAAGTCATCTGATCCATCTTATTCGTAGAATTAAAATCCTAATTATTATTGTAATAATGTTAATTACTTATTAGCGTGGGCGACCTTAATTATACGGCTTGATTTTAAGACAATACGGAGTAAAAACAATGAAGGATTTCTAAATAAAATCTTTCTTAAAATCCTTTCTTTTAATTTTTAAAGTTTAAAATTATTTATTATTTAAGGATTTTAAACGAGTAGTTTGGTCTCGTAGTTTCAATGCTATGAGCCTCCTCATTACAATATTATATTATTACTATTACAATATTATGAACCTACATATAAAAAATGAATATACCTAATATACATTCGTTTAGTTTACAGACTAAAAATAATTAAATCACAACGAAGGAAAATTCGAAATGAGCACAAGAAAATGAAAAGACAGAAAAAAGGAAATATTATGATTCCTAGAAAAAAACCAAGAGTATTGAGAATTCTTCCTAGGGAAAAGTTCATAAAGTCAAGAAACAAAAAATATAACGATTTTTATTGCTTTAAACATCAATTGCTTCAATTCCTGAATTTACACTAAATATTAAGAAAAAATTTACAATCGTAATTTCCCCCAAGAACCGATAGACTTACAATGAGTCTGACTGACTGAGCTTGAGGATCAAATTGACGTGACTTGTCAGATCAAAAGCAATTGACCCCAACAACAGAACTGATGAGAGCTGGCTAATAAATGAATTCGTGTTCGACTGTGAGAAAACTAGCAATTGATCAAGAAATTATACCAAAATCTTAGCTTATAAAATCTAAGCCAAACTGATAGGTCCAAAATCTTATAAGTTGAATTTACAAGTTAGTCTTGTAAGTTTAACTGCCAAAATCTTTCATCTCCTCAGGCCAAAATTCTCATCATCACAATGAAGGGCATTTATTATCCCAAGCTCCTTCTACACGAACGGATCAAAGTGTTGACCAATTCCTATAATTTAAGTTAGAATGTAAACAATCCTTAGTGAGGACATGTGATGATGTCCATGTGATGAATTTCATCCTCATGTGATAGCAAAAAGAATGCGAAGATGTTCAAAGAACCATTCAAGTCCGCTGACAAGGAAATTGAATGTGAACTCAAGCGGGAGAGGATGAATTGAATTACAGAGGAAAAACGGTTCCTTTTATTAAGCCTTATAAAATAATGATCTCACTTGACCTCTCTGGTTAATCTCTCCTAATGGGATTTAAACCGTACCACTCGCAATCTCAACGATTCCTGCTGCGACCGGACAAAAATTATAACACGGAAGTTCATTCAATCTCATTTAGCACGTATTTATTGAGCCACCTCAATTTTGATCTCCTCTAGATTTTATTAATTATTTTTTCTTCACAGTTCATCTCACTCTCAATGGACCAACTACAAATTGTTTTCAAAGACAATGAGGTTCTTTATTTTGTCAAATGAACCTAAAACTAATCAAAGACCTAATAAGACAAGCAAGGCGAGATAAGCGGTTATAAAAATTCCAAAGTGCTTTTAATCTGAGGAGAATGGCCATTTCCACTTCCACTTTAAAAAGATGTTAAAGAAACATCAAAACGACCTTTTTTAATTAATTAAATAGCTAAAATGATTAGAAATCTCTCAACGCCTTCTTGCTGGTTGTCAGCGACAAGTTTTTAAACCACCTAATTACTTAATCCAACATTAAAGGAAGAAAAGCTTATCTAAACATTTATGTAAATACATACAAGTTTCCCTATATTAATAACGGCGATTACTATTAATTTGACAAATTAAATTATAAACACAGATGTAAATAATATTATAGTTCTTGACTTGAACCAATCGTATGTATGTATTTTCTCTGCCCTATGGCACTAATTGATAATGTCAGACATTGAAAATGATAGGGATCAAGGGTGGTAGTGTCGTAATTGTTAAAAACAACTAAAAAGGGCAACGAATGGATCAACAACGCCTTCCCCAAATATAAAGCAGGGGATAAAAAAGTGGAGGACGAATTTTTTTATCTTCAGCTCCTTCAAGTGGGGGAATTGAAGTGTGGGAGCCTTTGGAGCTATTACAACCATAAACTCTTTTACCACCCGACTCTCAAGATCCATTTCTAAACTTGGAAGTTTCAACTTGGCCGTAAAAGAACTCTGCCCTTATAAAATTTATGCTCGCCTTCAAATATCACCGTGTGGGTTGCTGTAAGCTATGCTGCTTAATTCAATGTCTATTTATTTTTCGATTTATTAAGAAGAATGAGAAGAAGGATCTAATAAAATATATTAGTTAAATATTTTTAATATAAATATTAATTTAAAACTTCGGTTTTAACCATCTATGTAGGCATCTGTTCTCGACACATCTTTATTGAGTCAAATTTATCCTAATAATTCATTTTTATTATGAATGTTAAAAGACAACCACTAAAAAGGATCTAGTCGCAATAAAGGAATTTACCAAATGGTGGTAATGATAGATGGAAATAAAAATTATTCGCAGTTAAGAGATGACTAACAGCACAATTACCAAATACACTCTCAAATGAAATTCCATGCATGATGAACGAATCTCGCCGCCCTGTGAGAATGACCATAATATAAAATATATAGAAATGCATATGAAAATTTACCGTAGCTGTCACTCGAATCATTCGTGCGAATTAGAGTGGGATGGGGAAGAAATAAAAGACACATTGCATGAATATTAAACTTCGTGGTTCCCTAATGGTAAGTGGAGGTTCAAAATGAAATTTTTCCTTTCTGCTTAATGTTAAAGTTAGCTAAATAAATTGCTCTTTAACACATTGGATGAACATTGTATAAAGAAACGACGGTTTTCCAACCATCAATTTTTAAATTTTATCAAGGGTTTAGAAACTTAAAAGCTCTCCAAATCTTCAAGTTAAATGTTTCTAGCTAAAAGTTTATGAGTAAATGACCAGAAAATGGTTTTGAGTGTGTGCAATTTTTAAGTTCAAGGGGTTGGAAATTGGCAAAGGATAAGTTGAAACGTGTTTTAACCTCAATCTCCTTTGGATTGTCATTTCCATATCGGTGAGATAAATGAGTAGGATGTGATGGCCAAACTCGCTTCATCTCTGGCTCACCCTTCCAAAGAAACCCATAATAAGAGCCATAGATAGGATATTATAATATGCAACAATATCCCTCCACTGCGTCATTCACCACAATGGAATGTGCAGGTCAAAAACTCTCGTCCGAAAAATAGATAATTTGAAAGGATAATTTAAAAGGAAACATGGATTTACACGAAATCATACAAGATTATTATATTCACATATGAAATCTTTATTATGAAACTTTTACATATTATCTTTAGACGTTAATCTTTAAAGCAATTTTTTAAGTGTGGTCAATGTAAAAGTGCAAGGTTTAAAAATGAAGTTACTTATATTCCAAGTTCACGCTATTTCGCTCTCTTACCTTAATAGAGATCTAACTTATAATAATTTAACCCTTACAGGGGTTTTATATATTCTTGTGTTATATTGGATAAAATTTATATATTCTACTTTATTTTACATGTTTCTGAGTCTTGGGCTTTGGCAAGGTATGCAAATAAATTTACGGTGCTGAAACCCTTTTATGTAAAGAATAGCCTCAAAACCTTCAAGTTAAAACCAGCACAAAGTTAAGTTGAAGTTGAGAAGTTGATATTATTTACTATAACAGGATATAATGAAAGATTATTTATCATGTGCTCTTGCATCTATTATTATTATTATTATCATAGGGCTACACAGGTGGTGGATGTGATGTTGACGTGATGACGCTCTACAAATTTTTAGCACGTAGTTTAGATGCAGAATAAATTAATATAAATATTTTGAGTTGGCTAACATTAAGATGCGGCATAACAAAAAGAACAAATAAGAATATCAATCTTAATAAACAATTCATGCATTTTACCGCTTTATATTATTTGTACTACCAGAAATGGAACATGAAAATTATTACAATTTTCCTCCCATTGATAAAAGTTTACTTTACAAAGGAAGTGAGGGAATCACAAGGTTGTACAAAAGTAAATGTCTAGTTTTGGAAACATTGAAAAAAAGATTTAAGATTCTCTACAATCTATTATATCTAATTACCTGTCTAAATATTTTTGTTTATTTATTATGATCAAAAAGAAAAGATTGTACATATAAAGAATTTTCAGCAATATAAATAATAAAACTTGGTTAATACTCATTATTACTGTATATAATTTTTATAAACATTAGCAGAATTCTGAATTAACATTTCATCTTTATCCTAAATTTTAGGTTAAAGATGAAATGTTGATACAATTTAGGTCCTAAATGCAAACTTTAATTTTCAGTGTTAACTCATTATTATTATCATTGTTAATTTTATTAAAATATCAATTAATAATCTAATATTCCATTTATCTAATTTGATCATAATTAAATTAAACTTTTAAACAATCCAAATGTTTAATAGAATTAGTATGTTGGTGTACCTAATTTTTATGAAGTACAATTAAATTGAGTCACCTAAAATAGTATTTGAAGAGGTTTTAAACAATTATGTGAGTATTGTATACATATTATGTATTACATAGGATAAGAGCTGATTATTTGACTGTGAGTTTTGTAGTTTGTGGGTAAAAATGTTATATTTAAACTCAGTTAATGATATATTGCAAACCCATTATGATAGTAAGGAAGTGGAAGTAGGGCGCGAGGGCGTGATAGTTTTGATCTGATAATCAAATTAATTAACATGCAACTGCGAAAAGTGCAATGACGTTAGGAAACTTGATCTAATTCTAAACGTTCATTTGGTTCTAAATATTTAAAATCATTTTCATCATTATCATCCACCGCTGACCAATAATTGAAACAATGAATTAAACAACAATTAACCATAATTTTCTGAACGTAGAACAAATTAAGATTATTAAAGAAATGAAATATGAAGTTAAAGAAGCATGTATAATTTATATTTAGATAATTGCTGATTTACCTGTGAAGTTCTGCTTGAGTGTCAGTTTGAACGGCAACAGCTTGCCAAGCGTGAGCGACACTTCCAGTTGCTTCCTTTGACGCTTTCAGGAGTTTGGCTGAAAGTTTCGACAGTCCTTTCGCGTACTGAGCCTCCAACTCTGACCTATTAAAATAATAAGATGAATTTAATGTCACGCGTATTAAAAAACATCTTGCATTAACTTGCGAAATACTCAAATTTTGTCATTCTGGTATAGATTCTTGCACACTTTAATAATAATGACTCATTAAACGCTCAATAAATTAATTTTTATAAAATTTAGTAACATTGAAAATTTAGTTTTAAATGTCTTGATTCGAAATTAAGTATTTTTTGAAACCGCAATTCCATTTATGGCAATAAATTTTAAAATCGGTATTGTTCTTATCAAAGCTCCAAATGCATAATTTGGGTTACGTTCATATATGAATGTAGTTCAAATTACGAACGAGATTGCTTTATAAGGTGAAATGGACCGAAGTGAAGGCTCAAAAGGATTTTTCCTATAAATGAATAAAAATAACGATGTAATACTATTCTAGTTAATAGAGTTAATACAGAAAACATACCAATAGATTAGCTATAGTTTGGATTTCGTCCAAATAGCAATTTGCCCTAAACAAAACTAACAATGCAACAACAAAAGGTGTTAGTCGCCATTACATCGAAACCTGAATTGGTTTGATCTTATTTTCATCGACAATAAATAACAAACCTAATTAAATTAGGTAGTTCACCAGAACGATATTTTCCTAAGTTTATTAAAATTAAAGTAATTAAGTAAAATGATGAAGTGAAAAGAAATCAATAAATATTTAATTTAATAAAAATGCCCGTTTAACAGTTGTTAATTATTAAACCGTTTTGACTTGACAAAGACCAATTTTGACTTGTATGCCTATTATGTTTTTATTACAATTTTGAAATATAATGTCGAAAAAAGTATTACTCAATGGACAACTTCCTGAAAATGATGAAAATATAAAGAATAACAGAAATGCTTAATTATCAACCCTCGGAAGAATTTTCCATTTAAAAAACTAGGAGAAATTGACCAAATGAAACAATCGATGGTTGTTCAACAGATTAATAATGTGGAAAGTAATTATAATTAACAATAACAATAAGTTATAACATTGTTACACGCTAACTAATTATTTGATACATACGTAATAATTTTTCTATTGTAATTTAAAATATGTTATGTAATTAAGAGGAATATTCTTCAGAAAGCGCTCGAGTTTACCACCATATGCAAAGATTAAAATAACAAACAAATTCCATCCATGTGGTCTATTCATTTTCATCCCACACGTGTAACAAGAATGAATGAAAATTACTTGAGTTCAACATCTTCCTATACGTTCATTGTATTAACTTTTAAGTAGTAAATGTCAAACAGAATGCAGATCCTCACTTACAGATTCAGAGTGAGTTGAGAGTGAACGAAGAGGAAAATTTAATTCCAATATTGGAATCTCATCTCACGCTGTGAGATCTCCTGCAGCTCCACTCCAACAATAACACACTTACAAGAGTGACAAAAAACATGTAAAAATAAACATATAGTATATTTGAACCACGAACTTCTTGATTTTAATTTTATATATCTGTAATTTGTCTCATTTTGATTCTTCATAAGCTTATGTAAATATTTTAATTTTTTTAATTAAAGAATTTAATTATATTAATAATTATAAGTTCATCATTGTTCTTTTTATTGTAAACAAAAATGTAAAGTAATTAGGTGGAATCAAGAATGTTATTGGTGATTGGAAACCTATTTAATTGTAATGGGCTGAAAGAGAAACCTTGCAATTATGTTTAATGAAAACATCAGACATAATATTAAATGTAACTAAAAGGAATAATATTTCGCATGGTGTTTAATGGCTATTGGGCATAATCATAATCATAATCGACACTAATTTTAAATGCCATCGACAATATCGACAGTACTTTGTAATTTAACGAGCTAATCAGCTTTAAGAAATCAAATATAAATTGAACTTTCAACTTGGACCTTATATTTACTTAACAATAAATTAATTGGTTCCTATTGCACAAATAAAAAAATTTAATAATGATTAAAAGTCGAAAGTAATAATTGCATTAAATGCTATTTGTGCCCTTAAAAGTATTAATAAAAATCAGATAAATCCATCTTTCTTTTATTCAGATACTCTAATAAAACAAGGCATTGCATTGGTTTAAGAAAGATTAATTCTATTGAGTTAAGTATTCTACTTTTTGTCTTAAATATGAATGCGGTTCTACAGAGTCACCATACAAGTAAACTTGTATGGAAATCTTCTCGTTTGTTTCTTTACATTTTTAAAGAATATAAAAATCTTTCATTACCTCTCCTGAAGAACGGCAGCTAAATCTTTGCAAAAATCTCCGCCTTGCTTAACGAGCCTTCGAAGATCTTCAAAATCATTCTGCCCCTGTGAAAGAAAAATCAAGTTGAATTACAAGAAAGCAAGAAGAGAAATTTAAATCGATAGGTGATCAAAGATAAACATCGTCGGGTCACTAATGATAATTATACCGAAAACCAATTTAAAAACAGATCACTTCAGAATATCAAAATCCAATTTATTCTAAATTTTTAAATTAGCCAAGATTAAGCCATTTAAATTACTTCCAATTCCAATTCTTCTAAGGCTAACAATCTCAATCGTATTTATAACATTTTTTGCCTTGTCTATTTAGCCCTGTCATTTTTTCTAAGTATTCAGAGTTTGTCAATCTTTCTCACATCGCGAGGTGAAATTTATGAATTCATTAAATATGGTCCATAAAAATAAATAATTCATACTTACTAATGAGAATGACAATGTAAATATCCATGTGCTTATTACTCAACAACCACATTTAAAATTCAAGCCTTTCAATTTAATGAATAATGTGAATACAATGAAATTTGTAATTTGTTACGCTGAATTTTGATATTTTGTCTGATGAACTTCTGGTTCCTTTACATTTGCTTTTAAGTCTATTACATAAAAAATCTTCTTTTGATAACGATCAAAATCTCCATATTTGAATAAATTATTGGCTGCATTATTGGTTATACAGTTTATACACATAGGAGGGATTGATTCAAATTCGACTACTGCTATTTACTAATTACTAGCTTCCAATATTTCAACATGTAAACAAATTGTTAATGTTGTCCCCATTCAACAAGTGTTTCTACTTCACTACTGCATACATTAATGGTAGACATCCGAATGTCTTCATTCTATCGTTAATCTCTTGAGAACACATCAACTGTATTTCATTTAAATTTCCTTGTTGTATTTCATTTGATATTGGAAACGATTGAAAGGTTTAAGGTCCGGCAAAATGCCAAAAATGAAGAAAATCTCAATTTTATTGGCGTAATATTTGACCTTCTTCGTCCTCAACTTCATGTAATGCAATTAATGCAAATGTGTGAACTAGATACATTTGATCTCAGCTTCTGAACATTCGACATTTTAATCATCTAAGCTCTTAGAACAACATTAAAAAAGGTACAGCATTAAAAGTATTTTACATATTGACCTTTGGCCCGTCTGCATATTTAATTTTGTATTTATTTTACCTGGGTGGATTTAATCCTCCTTAAAGTGACTTTCTTGCTTTGGGACATGGTAAATCACAACACAGTTGAATCAACACTTTTTTTAAAAAGTCAAACCAATCACAAATCGTTTACAAATTCCTTGTTCATTTTCCAACACTCTTTGCATGATCTGTCTGTTATGATCTCTGTGATATGTTTGTATTATTCTTATGATGCCTTTCAATATCCTACCACCACCAACCCAACTAGATTGGGAGGATTGACGAGGGAAAGGAAATTAGTGGCGAGTCTGGTTGAATGATGAGGAGATTGTGATTGAAAGTTGGCCGCAGATTTTCTCCAATTGATATTTCCTTCGGACGATCTACTCGAGTTATAAAAATATTTGATTCAGTGATGCAGAGACTCTGGAATTTTGTGATCTGTCAGGATGATCTCTTGGTCTTGGTGTGAAACCTGATCTTCCTCTCCCTCTTCCTTATACACCTCCAAGCCCACACAGAATATTCATTTTTGGCTCGGATTGGCTATTAGATGAGACGAAGACAAAAAATACGATGGTCTTAGGACAGTTGAGGATAGTTCATAAAGAATATTCCCATACAAGACCAAGACACTACACACAGTCAGAGTCGGATTCAACTCCAATGAGTTAACAATGGAAATCTTGGGCTCATCCTCCTATTGGATTTAGGAATAGGAATTGCTAACGGGAACTCCTGGACTGGCCGCGTGGGCCTTAAAAAGAATCTTTGAACAATTAAGGAGAGAGGATTGAAATGAATGGAAGGTCGAACGGGACGTTTCTCCTCCTTCTCAATTAGAACGAGAGGAACACGATTCAAATCCAAAACAATTGGTTTCCACAATGGTCAACTGAACGAGATGACGAGAAGTTCACTTATCTTCTTATTGACTCTCAAAGTTTCACTTAAAATAGATCGGAGTAAATACAAGAAGTCGACAGTTTCTTCTTTAGCAGTAAATTTCCACACAATGGGATAATTTATTTAACAATATATTATTTATTTAATGATTAAATTAATATATTTAATCTTGAATTAATAGGTTTAATCTTGAATAAATATGTTTAACCCTTTTACATGGTTTCAAAATGGGAAATTGATTAACAATTTAATAATGTTAAAAAATTGGGAATTTGTTGACAATAGTTTATTTTAAAATAGTTAAAATTGTAATTTGTTGCCCCGTTTAAGTTCTTTGGATAAATGTTGTAGGGGACGTTGAAATAGTCGAAAGATTTAACTTTTAATTTACAAACTGGGAGTGACTGTAAAGTTGGGTGATGTTCAAACTCAACTGCCGTGTTGGTGAGAAGGAGAGGGAATGAGGCCTCGAATAAATTCAGGTGTAAGTGGTGTAGAAGGGGAGGGGGATGCACACCTGGATTCCTCCACACTCGCTCTCTCTCTTCTATTAGGAACAGGTGGGAATGGGGGCTCGTGGTTTAACCATACAATTTCTACACACACAGACCATATCAAGGATCAGCCAAGAAGATCCTATATGAATCTCCTATACAGTCCTATTCAAAGAGCAAACCAGGGAGTTTATAATCTTATAATGAACGAAGAATGTAAGATGCAAATGAGCTCTCTTCCTTACTAGGGAAAAATTAAGGTAAAGGTATTGACAGAAAGATGTATCTAACTAATACAACCTGCACGAATGATGAGATTTACATGTATCCTTTACGGTTGTCCAAATCCATGAGTCCTACCAACTCCCAACCTCCAGGCCAATAATCTCTAACCCACAACCTCATTTTTCATTTAATGATCATCAACTATAACTAAACACATAAATACATATGGTCCATATATTCAATTAGTAGACCAATATCAAACTAGCCACAGCTTTTTATCAATATTAAATAATTTATCTTTCATATTGGATTTGGATTCATAATTAAATTTTTTATAGCGAATAAAAAAGTGTAATTAACTTGCGAGATAACTCGTTTCTTTTGGTATAAAATTGGGTATTGCTCTACTCTACTTGACATAAATAAGGGTTAAACTTAGCTTTAATTAACATATGACTTATTGTTAGGTTTAAAGCAAGAGTTAAAAAAAATTATTACCTTTCTCTGAGCATCTTCATGACACATTTGTGCTGCAGATCCTTGTGGTTCAGATGAGTCAGGAACATCGACCGGACTTTCTTGGAAAAAGTTCATTTGGAATTTGTCAATTTGTGACTCGACGGGCAATTTGACTCTTAAATACCAAGAGCCCATTTTCCTCCTTACAGTTCTTTTAACCCGGGCTACGTTGGCAGTGATGATAGACCGGCCATTACGTCGAGAAGTCTTGTCATCGCTTTCCTCATTAGCTCCAGTGTGAAGGTCACGTGAACGACGTTTGAGCCTTAATTTCTCTTTTGCTGATGTAAAAGGATTTTTGCGAGTTGTGAATTCTGATGCCATTGCTTGGCTTATTCTGTAAGATTTCTCAAATGTTGAACTTCGATTTCCTTTTTGCTTCTTTTTCCTGAGGAGTTCTATGTCTTTCCTTGGATTGACAAAGATTGAGTTTGGATCAATTTCAATCGTCGTGATTCCATCAACGGTCCGAATCCGCCCGCCGCTTAATTGAGGTGAAATTGGGGCATTTCCATTTAAATTCGTTGGGTTTCCGCCCTCTGCGACAACACTCTCGCTAATTGAAGGCTCATTAGTCAAAGTAGATTCCTGATGAATGTGTTCATTAATCTCGTTGATCTCATTGCTAACATCATCTTCATTGGATGTTTCCTTTCGCAGTTCAGAATTATTTCCCTCGTGGAGTTGGCCGTCGATTTGTTCGTGAATTTCATCCTGAGTTTGCTCGTGTTGTTCCTCGTGGATTTCATCGTGGAGTTTCTCGTGGATTTCAGCGTGGATTTTCTTTTGGAGTTCCTCGTGGAGTTCTTTGTGGATTTCCTTGTAGGTTTGGTTGTGAGTTTCATCGTGGATCTTTTCTTGTATTTCCTCGTAGATTTCAGGTTCAAGAAGGTCCTCCTGGCACTTGAGATCATCTCTCTTCGCGTGGAGTTCTATTTCAATCTCTCGGTCTTCGGGGCAATGAACTGCACATGGGCTCCCTTCGGTTTGTATAGAATTCTGGGAGTTTCGGGTCGACCCGGCAGATTCAGATTTTGGGTCTTCGGAGATTGATGTTGGTGATGATGGTGATGATGTTGTTGGTGTTGAAGTTGACGGGCCGGGAATTTCCTTTGGAGGGCCAATCCCCACTTCGTCATAAATCGGAGCTTCGGTGTCAAGGGAAGCCGATGCTGAGGAGATTGAGGAGATGATGGAGATGTTTGCATATAGTTCCTGCCAATCTTGGTCGAGAACCTCGAAGAGTCGAGGTGGGCTTGGTGGGACTGTCTCCGGCCTCTTTATGACTCTCGACCTACTTTCAACTTTCTTGGCTTCTCTTACCATCTTAATAAATTGTCGCTCTTTACTCTCTTGACTCAAAAGACGACAACGACACTTAACTTTACTCAAATAATGTCAAATATTGTCTTTAGCTCGACACAGATCTTGGGATCAAATACAACTACGTAGTTAAAACGCTAAAACTGTCAGGTTGTTGGCTTCGAGTGATTTTTTACTCGTAAAATTAACTTCCTAGCGAGTGTGGATGATTATTTCCTTTTTCGTGCATGAACGTTTTGAATTGCAGGGGAATGATTTTAACACGATTGGGATAAATGCAGATAATTGGTAAATAAACAAATGTGTCCAATTTGAATTGCTCAGAAGTTTTGAGATTTGTTTACACTTGACCACTTTCAATTCCAAAATTCAAATTGTCTGCATCTGTGTAATGTAAAAATAAATAGTTGTCCATTTATTTATTTTAAGGAGGTTCTGTGAATTTTCTCTTCTTTACCGCTAGCTTTATTTATTTACCGAGAATAAATTCACAAGGGTCGAATAAGGATGTGCAAGTGTGTAAACGAAGAATTCCAAATAAAGATTTTTTTGCAATTTCGAACGATTACGTAAAAAAGCCTTGAGGAGTTGACAAGTTTGGGAAAACGTGTGGCTCACCGACTTGCTACAAGGAAGAATTTCCGTGGATCAACATTCGTTTATTTTCATTTCCTCAGTCACTTTGTTATTGAAACGGCGAGTGTTCGAACCAAAAAACTTACAAAAACTTTGTTCAAAATCAAAATCGAATTAACTTGAAAAAAGCTCAATAAACATATTTATCTGTCTTAAAGATAAAATGTACCTTGTCTTAAAACTTATTAATAAAATAAATTGTCCGGTCTTCATGTTCAAAATTATAAATTGTCAAGTCCTTTCTATTCAATCATATTTTTCTTTAAAACAATTTTCAAGCACTGAACCACAGGTTTTATTCACGCAGAGGATGATTGAACTTAAAATAGAGATACTAGTTAGGTTTTGATAGGGAGTGGGAGGAAATCACTGATTGGAGTAGCAGGAAGAAGAGATAAATACGTGAGTTGATTTAGCCCCTCGTAAATTCACAAATAAAAAACATAGCTTCGGAATGTCAATAACAATACGCCACGTTGGTTGATAGATGAAAAATGTGTACTTTATAAATGATAAGGGCTCGGGAGGATATGCCTCATGCACACTCCAAAGCTCTAATGAATTCAAACCCACCAAAGTCTCGATATTTGGGGTATCCAGGGAGGGGAAAGCAGATGAGTTCTTCTTATGCCGACGACACTCGAAACTCTGGAACCAAAATAAACTTATTTATGAGCCTTATAAGAAGCAAGGGGCGAAGAAAAGGTCTCTTCACTACTTGAGGAACACCATGTTAAATTCATATACTTACTACCACTATTACCATTATTATACCAGGGTAGAGGCAAAGTCTTCGTCCCGCCTTTTGTAAACCTACTTGACTATGCTTAGGAATTGTTGTTCAAAAGGACAAAGTGACTCTTGGTAGAATTATAATACAATAGGGGCATACCAATTGGGGAATTATTGTAAATATGCATTACAATAATATGCTTCCTTATGCTTGTCCTTAAGTGTTCAGCTTTATAGGCATTTTTATGTAAAACGTGAGTTTTAATATGAGAAGGTGAGGGATCAAAAATACAAGTATTGTTGTACATTGTACAAGTGAGAAGGTGTTGGCTGGAAGTTGGGTTTTGGGATGGATTACATCTAAAATGTAAACCCCTACGGTGTGAGCCTTGATTTTACAAATGGCTTACTTAAAAAACAACGAAAACGTGAGGAAAAACTGACATGTAATGGATGCAGTAATAATATTTGGTATTTATTTATTTAAGCCATGTTTGTCACTTTTGTCATTCAATGCGTTGTAGTGGAAGAATGAGAACATTGAAAGGAATAAACTGAAAGTGGGTAAGTGAAATGTTAGAAATCTAATAAAAGGATGGGCGAGAGTTGGATTGAAATGAGAAAGCCGTTTCTCCAGGATCTTCTTCCCCTTCTGTACCAAATAAGCCGATTGTATTGTCAATATTCCTTTGAGATTTAAGGGAGTGATATGGGTGAGTGAATCTGACATTCCGACTTCGTGTGTGTTTCTCTTTCGGCTGTTATTATAAACTCCGAAAGTCAGAAGATGGTGAAGATAACAATGAAGTAGAAACAGAAGTTAAATTACTTGAAGCAGAATTGGAAGCAGAAGGTAAATGAAGCCTTGTAATGAAATCTCCTTATTGAACAAAGACAAATAAACATTTTAGATGCAGATGTTGAGAGCACATTCCTTCACACTTCCAGCATATAAGCAACTCATTTTATTATCATCAAGTTCCAGTACAAAATTTGGAAATCGGAAATAGAAATGTTGAGAAAGATATTATATATCGCGGATCATTATCATTATTATCGTTTTACACTATCAAAATCAAATTTTTAAGGATGTCTATGAATGAATGAATGAACGAATGAATGAGAACGATGCATGTTGTGAAATATTAAAAAATAGTTTTAATAGTCTAGGTGTGTACCAGTGTTTCATTTACGCATCTTTGTAGAAGGGTATTTAATATTTAAAGTTGCCTAAAAATCATTATCAATGTTCTAAAGTTATAGATCCATTACCAGGCATGGTAAGATGATAACGACTTCCGTTTAATCTTTTAATGTACCATATATGTTATTGATAAAGAAGTAAACATTAATGAATGATTTCGTTAAAGTACATAGTCTTGCCGTATATTATACCTCATTCTCAGGGAACTTGCGCTTGAGTTATAAATTGGCCCATCATGTGCATTAATAAAAATTCTCAGCATAGTTGGTAACAAAATTTAAATAATGCAGACACAGGGGCCTTCCTATAACTCGAGCGCAAGTTATTCGGGAATGAACTACCATATAATTTATATTTTTATTAAATCAAAAGAATGTTTGAAATTTATATAGGATAAACTATAGTCAATGTTTATATATAGCCAATTCTATTTTTTATGGTCAATTTTATATCAAATGGCACTCTGATCTTAAATTGCAATGTGTCGAAAAAGGAAAATCAATGCATTATTACTCAACGGGAAATGTCTCTGTGTTAACTTAAGTGCTTAAAAGAGTTGGGAATTAAACAACTATAAATAGGATAGTTATATTTTAAAGAATTATCTAGTATCAAGTAAATAAATACTAAATAAGATTATTTTCACAAACAGATTATGGACATGAAAATATTATTGTAATAAATAAATAGCCCAATGTTTTAAATTAAAATCAGGTTGAATTTACTCATTTGCTTATTATTTAAGCTTATAAAGTGTTATAATAATTTTATTAGTGTGGTGTTCTTCTCATATAAAACACCTATAAGAGATCTAAAGACAACATTTGAGTCTAATTGATGATAATGATAAAACTATATTTTGTAATGAATCATTTAATTCTCATCATTTAATTACCTTAATAGTTAATTTTGTTGATAAATTGGTTATTATAAGCTTTTACATAATATCTTTGTTCTGAAGTTTTATATTAAAAACACGTACTTAAAATACCTCGTAATTGAAATTTAAAATTACAACATTAACCTTAAAATGCATAATTATTAGGATTATTATACCATTTTAGGCGAATGATAAAAATTAATTGATATATTAATTATTGAATTTTAACGAAATAACACAAAAGTTAGAATTTATCTTATGAACTATACACATAATAAAATATAATCATATCTATCTGACATTGAGTTGATCATTTCTTAAATATTGTACACAAATGAACATTCATATAATTTTTATAGTAATATAATTAAATTCTTATAAATTACTCTAATGTCTCATCCTCATTATCCTTTTCCTCATCTTCTTCAAATTCTCCTTCGTCCATTTCCTGAACAAAATCATTCATCAAATCTTCTTCTTCATCCTCCACATGATTCTCCTCGTTTTCCTTCTCGTCCTCCATGTCAGATCCATTCTCAAGAATATCGCTCTCTTCCACATCCTCAGGATCCTCATCCGAATTTTCATCCTCTTCATCTCCTTTGGAAATGTTAAGATCTTCAATTTTATCAGGTAGGTATCGGCACTCTCCACTTTTGCAATAACATCCTTTTCCACTTTCTTTCATTTGCCAGAATTTGTCTCCGTAATCGAATGTAATCTCCTCATGGGCTTCGATGTCTCTTATGGCAAACAGTCCCACTCTTGGAAACCTTGCATCGGAATGATGAACGAATACGGGGAAGGCCATTGTATTTGGTTCACAAGAATGGTTAAGGAATCTCCCAACATTTCCATATCTCGAGGCATCCACAACAAACCCGCCACTGTCGGCAAAGAGTTGGAACATAAATGAGTCGTTTTCCCTCTTACCGGCTTCTTTTGTTTGAAGAACTTCTCCGGCAAATTCGCAGACAAATGAACCACGGGGAATTTTCTCTATTGCACGAACTCCCCAGCCTTTGAGCTTCGACCGGAAGATTTGAAGTTGACGGGTTATGCCCAACTGAACAACTCTGTTTGCACAAGACCGCGGGGAACACTGGCACAATTCGTTGCATTCTCTGATGCTCAGATCATTGTCGACGAAGGAATCAAAGGCTAAGCGGCGGAAGGAATCATATCGATTTGTGTGACACTCCTTACAAACTCTTTCTCCCTCACACCGGCACTTGTGAATTTTATCTGGATTTGGTTCAGGGTTTATGGAGGAATTCATATGGATGCAATTCCGAACATAAGTAAAGTCTGTAGGGAATTCTATGCTGTCTGCTTCATTCACAACAGAAATATTCACATGAGGTTCTTTTCCTTTTGAAGCGTCACTAAAAATAAAAATAAATTATTATAATTATAATAATATGTAGGTAATTACAAATAATTTACATAATGCTTTAAGACAAATAAAATATTATTTTAATTTTAATATTAAAATTTTAGATTGTATTATAAAAGGTAAGAAGGAAACTTTATTCTTTCTTTGTGATGTGGCCTTTTAATAATTTTAATCTTAAAGCAATTAAGACGTTAATAATTATTGAAAGTGCTTACTTTATTATGGCTTTATATTTCTTGTACTTTGGTTTCTTCTTTTCGAACACTTGGCGAAGACAAATAGTTTGTTCAATAATTGCTTTGATTGCTTTCTTTTTCGCATCGTCTCCCCTTCCACAAATGTCCAGCGGAGTGCATCCGTCCATATTCTTAATAAGCGGATCTGCCCCGTTCATAAGAAGAGTTAATACTGCTCCGTCGTGCCCTTTCTCAATAGCCATATGCCTTCACACAAAAACCAGTCAAAATTTAGATTGAAATAATAACATTAATAAGGTTGTATAGTAAAGACGTCTAACTGAATATTAATACTGATAGTATGTGTATAACAAGGATGATAAGCTAATAAAACTACTTAAAATTAGATTAAATAATTCTATTTAATGAAAAAATAATTAAAGAATAAGCAACGAAACTCACAATGAGGAATTGCCAAAGATATTCAATGCATCGATGTTGATTCCATGTTGAATGAGAGCTGAAATGCTCTGAAGAGATCCTCCATGGGCAGCCCAATGAAGAGCCGTGTTCTTCTTCTTGTCCAATTTCTTCACATCTGCAGAGAATCGGAGAAGAATGTCCAAAACGGTTGACTGCTTGAATTTCGCGGCCAACATCAACGGCGTAAGCCCGTCTTTCTCCTCGGGGATTTCCAAGAGATCAATGTGATCTTCTAGAAGACTCTCCACTGCATGAATAGACCCACTCTTGACGGCCAATTGGAGACAATTGAGTCCTCCGGGCCCAACCTCAAGCTTCTTGGCTCCGGAAGCAATGAGGTATTTGATAATACTTGACTCGCTCTCGATCGCTGCTTGCATTAAAGGAGTCAATCTCGACGCATCACAGACGTTAGGATTTGCGCCGGACACGATGAGACCGTGGATTAGGATCATGGATTTGGACGAGACAGCCATATGGAGAGGATATTCTTGATTTGGGCTTTTAAAAGGCCTGTTCGGTTCTCGTCCGTTTACTATTTAAATTAATAATCATAAGATGAAATAGATTATTAACATTATTACAGTACCCAATTAAGTTATTTATAGATAGAATTCCCTTTAGAACAAAAGTAAATGTTTCATCATTAACTTACATAGGATTAACATGACGTCGAGTAATTTGACATTCTTCAATCCTTCCTTCAACAAATCTTCTTTTTCGAGCGGGGAGAGTTTCTTAAGGTCATCTAAATTGGATTTGGCTTTTTCCATTGCTGCTCCCAATTCAACCGCTGTGATGTCTTCTATATAATGCAGAATATCGTCCTTTGTGGAAATGATAGGCTTTTGCTTGGAAAACATCATGACAGCCACATTTCTGAAAATAATAATTTTTATAAATAATGGAATCTAAATACATAAATAAGCAATAAACAGCAAAACAAAACAACCCAAAATACACGATAACTAAGTTAATATGTATAAATCATTTTTAAATAGATTAATTATTAATATTATGTATGGGATCAAACCTGACAACTGGCTCTCTTGTCGGAACAAACACCGGCATTTTGTCTCCCTTAATCTTGAGCGAAATTTCATTCAAATCATCCGTTTGCCCACAGTGTGGACAAACAACTTGAGTGAGCAGTGAAACTTGATCTTCTGGCTTGACCATAATTCTTTTGTCCAACCCGCGACTCGCCTCCTCCAAGGCGCAATTCTTATGGAACAAATGGGAAGTCCAATTCTTGGATGTTTTCGTAAATCCTGAGGCAGTGCAAAGCATGATCCCTTCCCCTTGAGTACAAAAATCTCCACAGATAGGACAACACTGATGGAGCTTCAGTCTGTGCGTATGATAAGAACAGAATGCTTTGAAAATGGTCCTTGGGGATGATCGAGATAAACGCAGGTCTTTCGGACACAGTCGACTGCAACCGATCCTTCGATTATCGATGAGCTCCACGGCTTGACAAAAAAACCCGCTTCGTTCTTCCTCCTCAGTCAAAGCCTTCTTCTCAACTTGGATCTCAGACCCGTCGAATAAACTCTTTGTGCATTGACAAGCATCGAAGGCATTTTCATCTTCTTCCTCTACTTCAACTCGGGAATTTTCCTCTGGCTCCTCTGGTTCTTCTTTAACATTAATTTCAACTTTGGGAGAAGCTTTCTCAAAAGTCTTAGTTTCCTGTTGGCTTGTATTCAATTGGAGTTCTTGGAGAAGGGCAGGTTGAGGTGAGTCGTAGTCGATCATTTCCACTGGTTTGATTTTTCTTGGTCGTCCTCGACCTCGTTTACGCTCCACTACATCTCGGACGATCGGAGATTGAGATTGGGAAGAGAGGGATTGCTCTAAATCGTCGTTGGGCCTTTCTATTTTGATATCTTCGATTTTAATTTCTCGGTTGATTTCCGGCTCGCCTTCGCTTTCGGGTTCGGCTGGAGATTCGGCCTGGCGCTTTCGGAGAGATTTTAGTTGTATTGATGGAAGTTCCTCGTTCCTTGCATCGCCATTGCTGAATGGTAAAGCTGATGAGGAACTTGGTGATGGAATGGAATTTTGTCCATTCTCTTTTGGAGGACGGCCGACTTTTCTGGGTCGACCGACTGGAGCAGGGAATTTTTCAGGTTTCTCTCGTTCTCGTTCGCAGAGTTTGTTCTTTTCGGCTGAGTCGGAAGGGTCGAAGGAAACCCTCCATGATGGTTTTCGTTGCCGGCTGCTCACCCGTCGTCCGTCAGTGCCATCGTCAGAGGCTGATGGAGATGTTGAGTTGCTGGATAAATGTCCAGCTGATCTTCTCTTGAAGCTCCGTCTTTCTCTTACAACTCCTTCCTCCATTATATTTTACCTTAAAAAAAGAATTAAATTAAATTCATAATTCATGGCATAAATGGCTAAAAGAATTAACCAATTTAATAAAAATTATTATTGTGTACATGAATAAATTAATTGTCACAGATTATAAATGATGAAATATGAGAAAATAATCCCAAATTGTTTGTATCGATAAATATTATAAAATGACAATAAAACCATGAATATGGTGAATTTATTGTAAAACCAAGTTATTTTATAATCTAATGCTCTTATAATCAACTTTTAATATTTTAACCTGCATACTAATTAATAATTTACTACGTATAAGCACCGAATTAAAATATGAAGATGAGTGAAAACGAACTCCTATCCGGCAAATCACTTTCACTCTCAATTCTCAAATTTTAACAGTAGTCGGATACTTTTGTAATCGGGCCAAAGTTTAGTCACTGGGGTCCAATTAATTGAATCGGAATAATTTTTGTTCAAAACTCCAACCGTCCTTAATAAAACTTGTCCTTTCGGCTCTTTAAGCCGTTTATTAAATTGAACCCAATGAGTGTATGATTGTAACGGGTGAACAAATAATGGAAACTTACTTTTAATTGTAATTGTAATTCCGGGAGTGGCGGCGAAGGAGTCGGTCTGGGCAGGTTGTGGATTTTGGTGGCGTAGATCGACGATGGAGGAGAGTCGATTGAGGAGCAGACGGAGTGATGGCAGTGGCTGGAGGGAGGATCCTTCTCCCACAAGACTCTTCCGCACACAGCCAACAAGCGGAGAGATCCTCTTTGAACCACCCGCCTACAAAACTAATCATCATCATCTTGGAACATTTATTGTCCTTACGGCAATGGACAATCACCAATTAATTTGAAATTATTTGCATTAATTTGGGATGGAATGGGTCTTGGATTTTATTATTTTACCAGAAGGAGTTCAATGCTTTGGTTGGCTGCAATTTTGGGGAAAAGTCGAACGGTTGGATGGTTTTTCCAGTAGTTCAATGGATATGCATTGCCAGTATCAAAATCCAATACTTTCCGTATAAAGCAGTATAGAGATTATGAACGTCTTTACAAATTGCTTGTTCTTGAGCTTAATGTTATTTAAATATACAAGGCATTTATGATTCTGTTTGACAGGTTTTATTAAGATGTGCATTTGATGTAATTGGTGATGTCATAGGTCAATGAACTTATGGAATTTATAGGAAAAGAGATATTTTAAATAAGTGAGAAAGGGATTTTATATTGTAAGTATATAGTCTATAATATAAATTAATGTCGTGACCATTTAATAGGCAAAGGTGACATTTTACAATATGCCGTTGAATAATATTTATTAAATTATATTTAAAACATAATACTAAAAATCTTATTAGGTTGATATTTGCTTTACTGATTGTGAGTGGTGATATTAAAAAATTTTCAAATAATAGTTTTATCAAAAGTTAAATTCATTTAAATTTTAAATAAATAAAATAATATATAAATAAAATCTAATGCAAATCTATATGCTATAATCTATATGTAATGAGGAAATATCGTACTGACAGCATCTTGGGAATGTTTGGAATGCAATCAAGCGTCAAGTTCGTTTGTCGTTGTTTATCTCCAAGAAGAAAGCTTGCCAAATATAAAGACAATAAAATGCATGGTTTAGGATGAACAGATCACTTGTGTTTTCCATTTATTTATAATGCCAATTTGAAAATAACTTTTTAGGAGGTTCAAAGTTCAAACGCGTCTTAATTTATTAAGATAAATTATTTAAATTGTAAATATAATAATAACAAATAAATGCAATTAGCTAGCTAACAAATAAGGATATTCCAACCAAAACTTATCTCCAATAATGTCACAATGAAGTTGTGTGACAAAATCATCTGAGAATTCCTTATCGTATTTTTGTAAAGAAACGGCTTCTGATTCCCCTCTAACTTTTCTCTTCGGCCTTCCAACCAACACCGTACCCTTTTTACAAATCTCTGGTTCATTGTTATAATTAATTCCGAATTCGGAGAATAAAATCTCGTTCTTATCACTTGCTAAGGTCCCAAGGAGCCTTTTCTCAGCAGCGTTGTTCGACAGCCCTCCTTTGAGGACAAGATTCCAAAACACTGTGTTGTATAAGTTATTAATGTGACAGTCCGCTTGTCTCCAAGAAAGATAATCTCTCATATTTTGGTCCGTTGGGTAAAGGACAATTCGGCCATCAAAGGACGGAGGATACAAAAGAGGAGTTTCTGGGAAAAAACTACTCCAATGGAACACAAAAGCAGCTGAGAATTTTGACACTAAAGTTGTTATGATTTTGGAATTACGCCGTTCGAAGATTTCAGTTTGTCGACGGAAAACAAAGGAAAATTCGTCACTTTGTCCATAAGCGATAATAATATCGGCCCCAAATTCCCTCATGACTACTTTGGCCGCTTTGTTCATCAGTTCCAATGCACGATGGTCATTGGGTCGATCCCAGCTGTGTTTGGTAGCAAACTTGTGGAAAGTTCTTCCATCAATTCTGGCAATCGCCCAACAATTTGGAAGCAATTTATCTTCATTTTCAAACGCCCTCACGTACTCAAATTTAGAATTGGCCATGATGGTCCTTTGTACATGAAATTGTCTAAACCTGAAATGATAAATTACCAATTAATTTTAAAATACCAACCCACGATGACAATGATTTAAATGTTATAAATAAATAATTATTCGATATAAAATTATTTTATAATGACGAAATTTTAGAACCTAATGACAAGATGATAACCTTTGGTGGATCTGATTCTTCTTGATTGGAACAAATCTTAAAGGTGATAGAAAATATCTCGTGTTCATATTGTCCTTGTTAATCGATTAAATTGACATCCCCATTCTATCCTAACTAAAGCTCCAACCTGTCCCCATTTTATTTCTTCGTCTTAATTATAATTAAAAAATTAAACTCTGAAGAGCAGAGGTCTGCAAAAATTGTATAAATTCCAAGGTGGAATCACATTGGCTAACAGCCGCGCGCGGCAAAACCATCTTTTTGTCACAAAATACCGGGAATGTAATGAAAATAATTAAAGCAAGATCATTCACGAATCTTTTATACGTCCAGAGATCATTTTCCTTTATATGAAAATAATTAAAAATTATTAACAGAGATTGAGAAATCAGAGACGTTTTCTGGATATTTGTATTGAATTAACTGTTTCATCGGATCAATTTCATTCCCTTCATTAAAGACAAAACACGATATAAAGTAGAGGTACAAAATCAAAACAATATCAATTTCTCTTTGAAATATTAACTAAATAAAAAAATCATTTTGATTATCCTTTAAATAAAATAAATGTTTATTATTCATTATAATGAATAGAATCCAAAAATGAAGAGACATGGGCTAAGTCGGTTCAAAAGGCCAACAGTGGGTCAAACATCACAATCAAGTAACGATTCAGTTTGGCATTCAACTCCTCGATCTCCAGGAGAAATTTCAGCCCACACCAGAGGAGAAAGTTCAATTGATGACTTTGAAATAGAATTTTGCACTCCAATTGAAAACGAAGATGTTCGTGCGATTCTTCCAACTCAAACATCACAATCCCAACCTCCGTCTTCAAAACCTTCAAATGTTCCATCACAGTCGAGTGGAATTCCAATGTCTGTGCAACCGCAGTCAATACCTTCACAACAGCGTCATCCACCTGTCAACATTACTGAGTCTACAGGGCATACGATTTTTTCTGGTGTTTTACAACAGCACGGATATTTAATCTCTAAACCTAGGAACGTTACCCGTAAGTTTGCTTTTTATAAAATGTTAATTTATCAATTTTCTATTTTACTTACACTTTGTTAATGTTAGAAAGTTTATTGTTTATTGATGCTAATTAATGGATTTCATTGCAGGAGTTGATACAGTTACTTTTAAGATGAATCTCTCAGATTGGGTTCAAGGCAAAGGAGCTGACTATGCAGATCATGTTGAAAAAGTAGACAATTTTATAAAAGACATGAGGAAATACTTGTCAGATAAAGGCAACTTTAGACACTCATTGACGCCAACAAGAGTAAAATATAATTATTATCAAAATAAATAATTAAGTTGATTACATAAGTTCAAATTCAATACTCTGGTTTTAGAATCCCGAAGAAATTTATCAGTCGAGCCTTGTGAACTTTCTTTTGAATGATGTGACACTTCAACCTCATGTGCTCAAGATTGTTATGCCTAATTTGGCCGAATATTCTTACACTGCAGAGTAATTAAAATAATTTTATATTTTCTAATTAAACGGATTTAATAATGGAAATTGTAGTTGGTTTTTACTACAAGTCTAGTAATTTGTATAATATCTTCAAATATCATTTTCAGTACTCCAGAAGAAGCAGAAATGATCATAATGATTATGAGCCAAATGAGATGGATCCCCAATTTAGTTGATCCTGAAGGTTTCACTCGGGATCTTCTTGAACTCGTTGAAAATGCAAATTCATTGGCTCAAAAGGAGCTATTGAGATTTTTAGCTGACGTTGTCCCAGAAAAATGTCATCATATAATTGGAGAACTTTTGACGTAAGTCAGCTAAATACTTAAATTTATAATAATTATAAATGCCATTGGTATTAATTGCATCAATGTGATAAAACTTACGATTTATTTAAACGGTAACGTTTATGTTTAACAGCAAATTATTTGAGAATGGTTCGGAAGCTATTGCTGCTCTTATTGATTGCTTTTCATGGTAAGGTTTTTATTTTATAACATTTCATTTTTTAGCATAATTTGAATTGTGTCAGACAAAGACTTCATTGATTGAAACTTTCATTGATTTTTTTGACCTTTTAACATTAGTATTGACATTCATGAGGAGGAATGGGAGAAGATTCGGGAAGCCGCTTTTGAGCAATTTCTTTCTGCTCCGCTGAGCGATTACCCTTCTTATTTTTCCTTTATTCTTCGGCTTGAAGATCCCGATGTTTTATCAGAGGTTTGCATAAATATGAATTTAAATGTTTTAATTTTTGTGTAATTAGAACTTAGTTAATTATTTATATTTCTTTTTGCAGTATATCATGAAGATGAGAGAGAAGCTTGAAATTACTCCGCTCGGCGATGATGGAAAAAATGATGCTCACATGATTGAAATTTACGAGAAAGTGAGATTTTGTATTGCTGTCAATCCAAAAGTCGTGGCCATTTGGACAAAGGTTTTACAATACGCCATTACACAAAAAATTATTTTCTTATTAATATATTGCAATACTCTAATTAGCAGTTAGTCAGAACTTGGAGTGAACTATAAAGTAAATACACAAATAAAATATAATAAGAGTAAGAAGCATGTATCGATACGGCGCCTGTATCGATACACCAGGGCCAATAAACCCCCTTTAAATTATTGTGGATTTACTCGGTTATTATTTAAAAATAACCCTACTTACCTCGGCTCTGCTACCTACCTTCCACCTACCTACTTATGTACCTAATTTCATT